>JAGDQP010036481.1:0-17489 GCA_022664845.1 Lepisma saccharinum | reverse complement strand
CGTCCATTCGATCCAACCGAAAGTTGCCTAATGGCTTTAATATTCAAATTCAATTCAAAAGGAAACTGCCCATAACCATACAGGTCTCGTTGTCTGTAAGACCATTATGCATTATCACTCAATGAAATACATACTCAATGAAAATAGTATTAATGTGCTCTTATACAATATTAAAAATTTTCCTTTATCTGCTGCTAATAACAACAACAACAAAAATACATATAAAGACTTGATTCTAAATTTCTCTTTGTAAAATATGATCTGTGCTATATATTTGCTCTATTGCTGTTCTTAGCACATTGTAACAAACAAAGCAAAACAAAAAAAAAATTAATAATTCAAAAAACTTAAATTTATGGAACAATACTTCCAGTACGTATGCATAATCATATATCTTAGTAAAGGTTCAGAAAAGCTCGAGTAAAACATACTTAATTATTGGGAACTATACTGCATTAGTGCTGACAAAGAGATGATACTATTGATCTAACTTAACAAGCTAGCTTCGAGTATATTATCTTGTGAAAAATTGACAACTGGGTTGGGTAGTCAATTTATAACATCACACCCAACAAATGTACAGGAATGGAATATTGCGATTTGTTAAGTGCAAACAGGTCTAAATAATTTATCATACACAGCAATAAGACGGAACAAGATTAATGCTGATAATACATTTAAGTGTGAAACTTCATCGAAGATAAAGAACGAGCTTACACACATGATAGGATGGTTCTAATTTCCGATCGTTCACAGATAAAAATCTTAAGGGTAGTATACAAAACCGGAGAAGAATAAGTGGGCAATGGAGTAATATAGTATCTTTCGAGTCTTCTGGCAATCTGTAGTCATAATTTCCTTTAATATGAATACATACGTAGCAGTGAAAGCTTCACAATAACATAAAACATAAAACTAAGCCTATTCATAGAATAATTTCATAGAAAATCGATAATGAATAGAGTATAAAGAACTTAGTTCATAATGTTTATCAATACCGTAGCGCTTTGCGCCCTAATGAGTAATCAATCACAAGATAATGAATCAGCAACGTAAAAGTACTTATATAGCTTGACAACGAAAAATAGCGATGTTTTTTCTAATATTTATCTTAGAAGCGTTTATATCTGGTGTGGAATGATATTACATGTTCCTCTTTATTGTATTATTTCTAAGTTCGCGAAAACATATTGTCCTTCCAGAAATGTATTTTTCCAAGTTGCTGTAAAACTGATGGAACGTGGTAGGTAATATTGGTAGCAAGTACAATTTGACATAATATCTGTAGCTTTATATAGGGGTCAGTAAATAATATTTCTTTACTTTTTTTTACAATGTAACCTTATTATTATTTTAGATCCCACACAGCAGAAAATATTTAAGATATACGGTATTTCATTTCCCCCCCAATATTGTAGGAATATTCAATACACGAAATGTCGGGAATATTTTCCAATATTGTAATGCTTGACATAATGACGGAATATTTTATTTCCAGAGTAAAAGACTATTAATTACCATTTTATACGCTGAAGATTACGGGATATAAAATTATTTAAATGTAATTAGTAAGATTAAAATATTCTTGCAATCTTCCGAAGATACACAATGAAATATTCGTTGTATATTCAATGTGGTATATGGGGGAGAAAATACCTAGAATATCCCATTCCTCTTCCTTGCTCCTCGAGGAATATATATGGTGTGTACTGGGAATATACGTCTATTATGTAAGAATAGTTTAGCATTTGATGCAAACCCTAAAATAAATAGGCTATCATCAAAAAAATTATAACCCTTTAATCTTCTCCGCTTCAACAACGATATGCCCAGGGTTATCACTTGTCCTTTAGTTGTATCTCACGCTACAGAGTAGCGCTTGTTGTGTACATCAGTTTCACTTGACACGGAACATTTGTCGATGCAAGTAACTATTGTGGTAGTGGAAGGCTCGAGGTCTGAAACAGGTTCCATTGCAGTGGTCTACCAGACACTTCGACGCAACTACTCATCTGTGATAGAGTGACGCAGCATTTTGAGGTAAGTCAGATAATGGAGATCCACTGGTTAAGTTCTGAACTATTGTGGGTACTTGAACGTGGTTTTGAACATTGTTTGTACACGATATAATAATTCAAGATAGTCATTCGTTATGGATTACGCGAAATTGTACGGGGCATAGTGCTACGCGCCATAGACAAATTCCCGTGACGCCTTCACTATTGCATCTATATGGGCAGAGGATGTTTGATATACATTGCTTTCAAGACGCGCTGACGTTTGTATGCATTCTTCCATTTCATGCCATAATGGGGTTGTTACCAGTTCTCAAGTTATTTTTTGTCGCCTGAAATTGGTAGAAACAATACGCACCACACTGTAGATTGATCTTGGATCATCGAGTGCGAAGAACTTCATTTATTTTCCAATATAATTACAAGAAACGCCATAAGTATTTATAGGTTCATTGTGAAGTAATAAGGAAAAGGAACATGATTTGAAACAAAGCAGGCTCAACTGCGACGGCGTGAATCTGATTGATTTTAATTCACGTGCAGATTTTTTATTTATTTGTTATTTTGCTTTAGTCTGTCGGAAAGAATTAATTTTACTAACAAGTAGGATATATTTTCAAAGATCCGTTCTTCTCTGGGGAGTAAAATTCCGCACATCATAACTGGGAGTAAATGCTGTTTTCCATGAAAGTTTGCGTTGCTTGCGATTTGGGTAAATAGCCAATTGAAACACGTAATAAAACACTTGTTTTAATTGGCTACTGACTCGAAGTGCAAGCAACGCAAACGTTCACGAAAATCAGCCTTAAATGATTGTGTTGGTTTATTTTCCGTTGAGCACGATGCAAATCGCATATACTGAAGAAATTCATTTAACATGACAACCTAACCTTTATCCGTGATGTTTGTAAAATGTTGAAAGCTCGTAAAATGGAAAAATGTTTAATCTGAGCTTCTAACCTATGTCTATAAAATGTGTGAAACTTAGAAAACGCAAATAGAAGCAAAAGGTACCAATTATTGAAAGTGGAAAGAAAGACAAGTTGTGTTTAAAGAAAAAGCGAAAGAAGAACCGGTCGGAAGTAGAACCCTACAGTAGAACCATCACCAACTTCATGGTGTATTGAAACCTGTCTTAAAAACCAATAGTATTGCAATTAACAAGAGACAGTGATGAGTGATACTTCCCCGAGAACGACAATTTTCAAAGGCAGATAAGAGTTTGGTCATATCACTCATAATCATAAATTTTAAATTTTAACCTATTATAACTCGAACTTGAACGGAAATATGAATAAATTCAGAAACACTAAAAGTGGATGGCTACACTTACGTCATGGATATTGAACTAATTATTCATACCAGAAAATGATCCATTCTAGAATTGAATCGTTAATTGTTAAAAGATGATATGTGTCATTAGAATACATAGCACATATCCTCTTTCAACAATGACCGATTCAATGCTAACCCTTGTTCTGTATTACACAAACGTGAGCACAGTAGGAAAGATGAGAATATTTTTATTTTATTGATTCAGATGTTTCAAAAAGAGAATCAGGTATTAGTGAAGTTGACCCAACAAATAATCTATTGAACCAAAAAGGGGTGGAAATTTATGTTTTCACAAATGAAATTTATGGTATACATTGCGATGAAATTGGCTCCTAAATTTGCTTTTCATTATATTTTAGATTTGACAGATCCTGTCATCTATCAAAGTTTGGCAATCATCGAAAAAAAAATCATCATACAAAATATTTCCTTATCTCATCAATGCTCTATTTATGGATACAACATATTAATCAAACAGGATCGTATTGTTTGTAAGAATTTTCTCACAAAGAACATGATTACTAAAGCACCCACAATTTCATTGATCAGCTCGCCAAGAACTACATAGAACTCAACTGAATTAACCTTTATATTCTGTGAATAGACCTATTAAACAATATTAAGAGAAAAACTAGCAAAATTTATTGATTGGTGTAATGAAAATACACTATTTGTAAATCGATTTCTATGACCTCATATCAATTTTAAGAAATCTACCGCTTGATTCAAAGTCTTATTTCCTCATCGTAGGTAATTCTTCTCATTACTCGTCTGAGATCACAACATAACTGCTACCAAAGATCATATTCTTAAACTCAATATAGGGTAAACGTCGCTGATATTGGCACTCCCAAGATAATAATGATAAAACAAAAATAAGTGCGAAAATAATTTTTCGAAACTGATAGTTTTCCGGACATGTTGCTTATTGTTCTTTGATGACTTCTGCACCCGAAACACATAATTTTTGTTATTAATCGTGGTTAAGGATATAATTTTAAGAGGGCTTCGTTAAGTTACAAATTTAACTTATCAGAATCTAAGCAGATAAGTGAAGGACTGTACTTTCATTTTTTCTCTAGTTATTTATTTCTATAATGTAATTATTGTAGTGTTTTTCTTCTTAAACAACTAGAAGGATGTTTAGAGACACCTTAAGATGTATCATTATGTAAATCATGTAAATTAGATATTGCTAATATGGGTATGCCAATAGCTGGTATGCCATTTTTCCACAGTGCCCATTTATTGGGCAAATAATTAATCTTTTTTGAAAAAAATAAGACTTCTAACATATAATAGCCAATCTAACCTTTAAGAAACAAAAATAGGATAGCTAATATTTTTCACGTAGGATGTTGCTTCACAGGAACTCATATTTGGTAAGGGTGTCAACTACTGGGCCCAACAGAGCTAATAACTGGTACACGTTTTAACATAGAGTTAGGAAGAAAATAGAGAGAACATACATGACGTCACATGAAGCTAAATTCAGGTTCATCAGCAGCCATCTTGTGTGACCCCATTAGAGTACTGTGAGGATTGCCTTTTTCAATAGGAGAATGAGTGCACCTCAGAGAGGCAATACTCGGAAAAGAGGATCTCTAAATATGGGGCCACTCAAGATGGCCGAAATCCCTCGTCCCTTCCGCCTCTTGGCTTCATTCCCCTCTCCAACAAAACAGCCTAAGGGTCCCTCTATTTATATTCCTAACTCTATGCGTCTTGAGGTAGCGAAATCATATTGTGAACGTAAGTGACAATAACTGGGCACGAAGTGTGACAAACTACTGGTTATAGAGTGCCAACAATAGGTCGTTTTGCTGTTTCGAAGAACTAAAATAATAAAAATTATATGTTCTGTATTTTTATTGTTTGCTGTAAAATTAATTTCAGAAAAGATCTGAGAGTTTACTGTTAGTTATGAAGAGAAAAATAAAGTCGGAATAGATCTGGACTTCAAGTTTCCCAACTACAGTCACCTAAAAGTGCCAATAACTGGTACGTTTACCCAAGTTGTTCAAAATAATTGCATTGGGCTGAATCCTTCAACTTTACTGAAGGGAATCACATAAAGACTATTACTAAAGACGAGCCCAGAAAATGATTGTGTACCAAATTTTTGTACTGGTCTTGTCCCATTTATTCGAGAAATCGAGATTCTAATAGCTAAGATCTAAATTTATTCGACATATCATACTAAATGCAAAGGATCTATATCAGAGTAAATAGTTTAGTACTAAAGCTTTAATTATAAGCAATTGATCACAGCACATGATACAACCTACATAACTTTCTTTATTTCATAGGTGATTCATATTCCACTTGAACTTTCTGCTTAATGAGCCCTACAGACTCTATTGATCCATAGCTACAAATATTATTTCATTCGCGGAAACACAAGACAAACCTTCTAAGCTGTTATCCTTCTCCGAAAAATAAATATTCTCGGAAATAACGACATCACAGGAAGTAAGTGATCATAGTACTATTCGTTGTCAATAATATTGGCCTATATGATTAGGACGGCTTCTCATTGATAAACTAGCCGCGTATTTCACTTGCAATTTGCCTGAGTAGCCAATTGAGATATATTGTTTAAGTATTTCTATTCGCTCCTTATATAAAGAACAAACAATGCTGGTGGCGAGCGCATGCATGAAAAGCCGACCTTACAATTGTTCTTGTGTTAAAATTATGTTTGATGTTTCCATCCACGATAATAAAAAAATCTAACTTGACCACAAACCGTCTTTGCTCACTAATGATCGTTCGTCATCGAATGTTTGTGAAGAATGCTTAAACTATTGTGTCTAAATGCAAAAACAAGCAAAGCAATTTACTCGTAAGAAGTAACAAGAAAAAATAATGTTCTTGTGAAAAAGAATACCCCGCTCTTCCTGTCAGCGATCGGACGCTGTCTCCTAAGGGCGGTTTTTCATGTACGCGCGCGCCACGTGCGCCACTAGCCAATAGAAATAAATGCCTACTGATTTATTTTGGCTACCCATTCAAATTGCAAGCAAAGCACATTGCGAGTGAGTACATGAAAATGCGACCTAAGTCACATCGGGCATCTACAAGGACACACTTTCACAAACGGATTTAAAGCACATTTCCTGTTCGATATTGAGCATATGAATGAATTTGAACTTTGAATTTATTTTAAGGCCTTTAGGAAGCTATGGCTCTGGCCGATTGAACACATGAGTTTAAGCTGACGTTAGTTTCGTGAATATTTACTATCCCAAAAGTCTCCCTACCTTAGAATCACCTAAAACCTATTTCTATTGTTGAAATTTGTTAGACGAAATCATACTAAACGTTCCTCCCACGCGCGCCTTGACTCGAGTCCATTATTGGTTGAAGGATTATGATATCAGGAGGAGGCATGTGTGTGATATGTTTGCATCGTGTATTACAACAAAATAATCTAACCTAAATTTTATTTTTTCGTGGGATGGGTAAAGTTTGGGAAGGGGTACAAGGAAACAAGGTAGAGCTGCGATTTTATTACAATCATCTGAAGGCTCCCGCTCCTTGATAACATTTTAGACATGCAAACATTCAATTTTATAAAATAGGCTGGCAACACTGACAACTGAAGTGTTTAGATATGGAGAAACTCACAGTATTTTTCCATTGTGTCGATTAATGTTTATGACATGTTTGGTGAATCTATATTTAACTGAATACAAGACACTTGAACAACTGATTTTTTAAAAAATGGATTGGCAACGCTGAGCCACTGCACCGATCCATACGGTTGCAGGGTCTGTGACCTTTCGAACGACACCTTGTAGTTCCTGAGATTTAATTTCTGGACACGGACGGAGGGACGGACACCATTTGATAACATAGAAACATTTTAACATTCCAAACTACTTACGTTACCGTACTTCAATTATATTATCATACAGGACAAATAGGTAGGAATGATTTAACTTAATTGAAGAGACATTTAACTTATACAACTGGCTCAACAGAACTTGCTAATGTGCAGCTGAGAATACTGTAAATATAATATACACTATGTGATAAAAGTGTCCGGACACCAAGTAAAGCGTGTATTTATCAAAGTTTTTGACACAGTACTGACATCTACCTCGTGAAACACTTGGTCAGCGATCTCAGTAGTCAACAGACAGCACGAGACAGCAGCGTTTGGGACGGTTTGAGGAACTCACGGACTTTCAACGTGGTCAAGTTATGGGTGCTACTTGGGTAAGAAGTCCCTGTGCGAGTTTTGCACCCTTCTCAACATCCCCAGCTCTACCGTTTCCGATTTTATAGTGAAGTAAATACATGAAGGGACGTGTATAACCCAAAAGCGTGCAGGTCGACCTGTTATGTTGTCTTCCAGAGACCATCGAGTGTTAAAGAGAGTCGTACAGCATAATCGTCAACCATTCATCGTCACTATCTCACAGGAATTCAAATTGCATCAAGATATGGTCCAAGCACCATAACTGTTCGGCGCGACAAGCGGAAACATGGTTTCCGTAAGTCACACGTCACTCAAGCAACAGCCAAACGCTGCCTCGCGTTGTGAAAGGAGCGTCAAAATTGAACCATAGAACAGTGGGAACCCATTCAGTAGAGTGATTAATCACGGTATAAAATGTGGTAATTCGATGGTACAGTGTGGGTGTGGCGAATGCCTGGTGAGTGACATCTACCAGCCTGTATAATTCCAACTGTAAAATCCGGTGGTAGAGAGTGTGGTCATGGTCCTTTTGTAGAAAACTTGGCCGTTTCTTGTTTTACGTGGCAATGTCACAACACAAGGTTATACTGTATTAACACTTTAAGCACTTTCCTACCATCGAAGGCAAGTCCATTATGTCTTTCAACACGATTGAACACCCGTCCATACTGCAAGGATTTTGGTGGAGTGGTTTGACTCCAACAACGTACCACTAATGGATTTGCCTGCGCGGAGTCTTCATTTGAATCCGATAGAACATCTCTGGTATGTTTTGGAACGCCGACTTCATGCTAGACCACCCTGACACACATCGATATTTCTTCTGCGCTCCGCGAGAAATTGCCCACCTGATTGAAAGTATGCCTGAGAGAGTACAGGCTGTCTTCAGGGCTAACGGTAGGCCAGCGTTCCCAAAGGATGGTGGCTCAAACTTTTACTTAATTTTCAGGTTGGTATCCTGATACTTTTGATTACAGTGCATAGTTCCCTAATAAAAGAAACACTGGGGCTCTTTCATGTATGGAAGAAACAGCAAGTCGTCTCCATATCTCAGAGAAGACCACATTAACCAGAATGAAACAGAATAGGGTAGTTTTTATTGATGACTACAAGAATGGTGTTTCCGGATAATACTATGCATGCATTAGAATTAAAACAATTGAATCGATTCTTGGAGAAAGGACACATATTAATTTAATTACTTATACGCAGGTGCTCATTCTGCAATAACCAATAATGTTTTGTGGACAATAATAAGAAATGTATTTTAGCTTAGAGAAAACATTAGGGAATTGATTCTGTTAAGACCCTTGATTTGATTTCGTGTACTACTTAAGCATAAATTATCTAGGGTATTAATGATTCTAATAACTAAAGTTTGTAGAACATCATTTGTATACATAAAGTACGTATGCATAATAATATAACAGTGTAAAGGTTCAGCAAGGAACATAAACAAAATTGTCTATTAGGAACTGAACTAAATTAGGGTTGACATGTTTTTTTTTACAGAACATTAAGATAGTCTACTATTGATTAATTGTAACGAAGCAAACTTCGATGATTTCTTTGTGGGAACCGACCACTGCGTTAGGTAGTTATATTATTATATCAAACACAAAATAAAAGTACAATAATAATATTGTTTCTTAAGAAGAGGACAAACACTCGAAACAATTTATCATTCATAGCATAAGAGGAAAACAGATGTGCAAATTCATTGAACATAAGAAACGTGCATTACACACGTAGTACACTTGTAGTTTCCCACTCGTTCAGAGATAAAGATCTTAACGTAGTGTTTGAAATGGAAATTATGGTAATAAGTGTAACCGAAGATTAATAAATATTGACAATGAAAAGCTTTATATCCTGTTAAGGTTTCTGCCATCTGTAGACTTAATTTTTTCGAATATCAATCAGTACATAACCAATAGTACTATTCTCACAACAGCACGAAAAATATTCATAAAAGAAATTCACAGAGAATTCAATAATGAGTAATTTTGTTATTCTTATTTCAAAGTATTCATCAGTACAAATGTAGTGGGTTACGTCTTAATGAGTAATCAATCAATGTAACAGTTAACTGCATAAAAGTACTTATAGTTTGACAAGGAAAAATAACGAGGTGTTTTCAGATATTTATCTCAGAAGCGTTCTGTATCTGGTGAGGAATGATATTTCATCTTCCTCTTTACTGGATTATTTCTAAAATTATCTTAAGGAAAACACAACGTCTATAGAGAAATTTGTTTTTCCGAGCTGCTGTAACTAATGTAAGTTGGTAGGTAATCTTGAGCTGAAGGGAAGTTTGACATATTTTTTTTTCTGTAATTACATATAAGATTTGTAAAGGAATATTTGATTAACTTTTATACAATCTAACGCAATTGTTGTATTACAACCCAGACAGCTGAACATATTTTAGGAATATTCCATTTTATTCCCAATATTACTAGAATATTATTGAAACACGGAAAATATGTCGGGAATATTCTCCACGATTGTATTGCTTGGCATAATGAAGACATATTTCTTCTCAGAGAATAAAACTATCGATGAACATAAAAGATGCGCGATAATTTCATTTTTTTATCACTTTAAAGATCAAAAGATGTAAAATTTTGTAAGATATAGTGTAATTTAGAGATATTCTTGGAATGTTCCGAAGGTGCACATTAGCGTATTCCTTGTATATTCCATTTCTAGACAAAAAAAGGAATATCCCAGGGATATGTCATACCCCTGAGAAATATTTATGGCATATATTGGGAATGTACATGTATTATGCACGAATGGTTTAAAATTTGATTCCTAGCATAAAATAAATAGGCTATTATCATGGAGGATATAACTCTTTTTTTAATCCTGTCCATTTCAACAACGATACGACCAGGGTTACAACGGTTCCATTCTTATCATCGCATGCTACACGAGTAGCGTGTGTTGAATATACCAATTTTAGTTGACATCTCTGTAAGACTACACATACGAATTCGTGGTACTCCAGATACATGCATAGGCAGCTAGAAACGGACAATGATTTTGCCATGCAACATTTGACGATGCACACAAGGATTGTGACACTAGAGGCTTTTAACCAAACGACTTCAGTTACATTGTAGGTGCTGCGACGCAACAATAAAGACGCTGGTTTTGAGGAGGGTCAGGCACTGAAGAACCACAGTGTTCGCTCTAATCTGGTAGAAGTATTTGAAGAAGGTATTTGCGCATCGTTTGCACACGATCGAGTAGATAATATAGTCATTCGTTATAAAAAACGCGCGATTCTATTGCTCATGTTTCTACGCGTTGTTGACATATTCACACGGAGGACATTTAGCAGATGTTGCGGCGACCCACTGACATTCCTATACTATAATTATGTACTGCTTTAAATACGTATATTTGGTATTCCATTGAAAGTCCAAACAAAGTTGTTACAATTTCTCAAGATATTTTACTTGCCCGCTGAAGTGGGCAAATAAAATACGCCCTATCCTGTAGATAATTGATCTTGGATCATCGAGGGTGCAAAACCTTAATTATTTTCTAATGTTTTTACAGCAGACACATGAGTATTTTCAGGGTCAGTGTGAGGTAATCAAGAAAAGGGTCAGTATGTGAAACTGAGCAGGTTTAACTTCTACGAGCATGTCTGATTGATCTTCGTTCACCTACTGATATTTCTTAATTTGTTATTTTCATACTTCTTGGTCTAATTGCACAAATCCAAGTTTGGTTTAACTAATTGCCAATCTTCATTCTGCTTACATACTTATAATATCGTTAATGATTCTTTTATTCTCATTACTATAGTTGTTTAAATATATAAAATATTATTGTATCTAAAATTTAAATGGGGACCAATAAATCACTTGCATCTAATTCATGTCTAGGGCTCGGCTGTTTCATGAAATAATACCGTGTTATTGACTGTCTTGTTGTTCCATAGCTAAGTTAATATAAACACGTTTGTAGGTTTGATGAACACGACAGAGCTGTTTCCATTGGCCATATAAATGCATATTTTACCGTGTTTTAGATTTGGTACTAGATTTTATTGCACTTTAGGTTTAACATATTTTATATTTGTTGGCCGAAATATGGTAGTGTGGTCATATTTATACTGTTTTTCTTCTGAGAACGCAGTTTCTTGACATCATAAAAGGTTCTACGTACTACTAAACGGAGGTATTTCCCTTGTGACAATTTTCTACTGAAATTGAAGATTAATACATGAATTATTAATTTATAAGTATTATATATTTACAAAATAATGCTATTATAAAATGTATTGTATACGAAAGGACATTCTTGTAAATTGTGGAGAATTTAGGGTCATATTATCAAATTTTACTTCATATTTACAGTTTTGGGGAAATGTTTTTAGGTTTTAGTTCATATTTTCAATTTGTTGATAAAGTTTTCAGTATTTAGTAAGTTTCCAGTTTTAGGTCCCTTTTCCAGTTTTAAGATATTTTCTCTTTTAAGGCCATGTTGTCAGTTTTCACATATTTAGTTGTAATGACATGATCTTAACTTTTATTTTATATAATTTTCTACGTTATATTTTCAATTTATGATCACGTTTTCAGTTTTTAGCTAATATCGTCAGTTCGTAGATTGTATTATCGGTTATTAAATCATTTTTTAAAATTGTTTGGAGCATATATTCAGTTTTTAAGCAATATGTTCAGTTTTAAATCATATTTTTATTTTTTACATCTTATTTTCAGATTTTAAGTAATGTTTTTACTTGTATATAGTAATATTTTACTTGTATACTTATTTTTTATTTATATGGATCTTATAGTTATATTTTAGTAACTATTACGGTATAAGTGCGTGCATCTTTCTAAAAGTTTTGGAGCATAGCCATTCAAGACCAACTTAGCATATTGTATTAGACATTATTCACTAACTTTAGATAAAACTCTTTTCAGTGAGGGTTAATAAATTCAATGGAATCCTAATAAACACAAGTGATGCAGCACATTGGAAAATATTTTAATGAATCATCATTCCATGGATTTGCTCCACTTGGGAAGAAAGGAATATTCTTTCTGGAGAGGTAAGTTAACTATAATTATGATCATCGATATGTTAAAACTAGCCTAATCGAGCACAAGTGGTCCTATTGAACGAGTTATGCAAAATTTACCTGGCAATCAAGTGGTTCCAGTTTCAATTACGGTGAGGAAATACTAAATGTAGCTGTCAGAGTTTATTGTAATGTTTAGGTTCCCTCATTAGAACGTTTAAGTTTCATGTAAGGCGATGGAAAAGAACTATCGGTTAACCTTAACTAGGGATCTTCAGGCTTCAAACTTATCTGCAAACCTAACACTCATCGTCACCATCATCATCATGGATTTTAGTAGAGCCTAGAATAAGTGACAGATCTCGGCCCGGCCCGATTCTACACCGACGCTTTGAGGCCCAACCCAAACCATGAGGAAAATCAGACAGCCCTGCTTTAATGCGGCAGAAAAGTGGTTTATGAACCCAATCATCTAGTTTTCCTACCAACACAGTCCAATCTTTGGTGAGGCTCGGATCAAGCCGAAAAGTATGGATATAGAATCTTGCCCGATTGCAGGGCTCTGCAAATTAAAGTATAAATTTGTCGTTATACATTTTTAGGTTTTCATCTCCATAATGGAAGTAAGGACCAAGGGAGTATGTTGATTATATTATTTTGTTTCATTAAAAAATGGCAAGCAAAACTTGCGGCCAGCGCGTACATAAAAAAGCCGGTCTAACATATCCGATTTTCCCTTGCAAGGAACACTAGAACTACGAAGTGTATTTTCTAATATTTAAATTGTTTGGTTAATACTTCAGGAAATTTAATACCTTAATTTTCAACTTACACTTGTGTTAATCCACACTAAACAATGTTGATAAACATATTTACACGTGCACATATTTACGTTATATTTATAAACTTGTTTAGAAAAATTATGAACATTTCGGATATTCAAGCAAAACATTCTATGTTGGTAATCCTCGCATTAGTCTATTTGTTAAACGGAAGTGCATGTTGGTAAGACATACGTATAGTGTTTCTTCCAGAAGATTTTCTAAATTGGGAGCTCGTGGTGGGCGTCACGATAATTATAAATAATAAATATTGCCTCCAATGTACAAAAATATAAAATAACAATAACGTTACTTAAGAATATGTAGTAATTCTTTGTTAATTTCAAAATAGCATAAACAATATTTTCATAATATCTTATTATATACTATTTCAGTGTATGTATAAGTAATACAAATGTTGATTCTAGTTCTTTCGAAGGAGCGGTCGAACCTCCTTAAAACGTGCTTGAAAGAAACAGTGAATGCTTATACAATTTTCTTTCTCCGTAGGTTGAAGCAATAACATAATTATATATGAAATGTGTTATATAGTGTTTAGCAATATTCGTTAAGAATTGACGAATAGTTAAGTAATTTTAAGAGCATTGAAATACTATTTCACTAATCTTTGTTAAAGTTAACAAATTGCAAGTATCTTCAAGCGCTTTAAAATTCATTACTTTCGTTAACCAACGATTCTTTAAATTATGAACTAAGGTTGGTGAAACCAACCAATTAAATTGGTTTACTAACGATTCATTAAATTCTTGACGAAGACAGGTGAAACCATAGAATTAGGAATAGAATAAAGGTAGCATGAGACTGTTTGCTGGGCGAGAAGAGTGAAGTCAAGCTACGGAAGAGACGAGGCATATCTACCACATTGACTGGCGCCATATTTAGAGACCCACTATATTCAATTTTGCCTTCTCATTCTTTCTTATGGGAAGAGAAAATTATTAACGAAATTCGTGTATGTCAGATGAATTCCCCACGTAGGGATAGTTGTTCCAAAAGATATCTCTTTCTCAGAGAATTGACAATTGTAAAATGCTTGGAAATGTCCCAGATATGTTGTGCTGTACATTGTAGTCACATGACAGAAATGTGTGTTTCATAAAAGTCACCGGATGATCTACAGTACTCAGTATAGAGGGACGTTAATGTGGGAAAACAATATGGCTGCCGCTGAATCATAAATATGTCTTCATGTGACGTCATGAAAGCCCTGTCTATTCCATTCCTAACTCTATCAGGGAAACCCGCCACAGATCTCCCAAATATTAGCAAAACTATTTTTATGAGACTGATATACAACAAACGTAATTTTAGCTATCAGATCTGGCAATTCCATGAACACAAAAGTAATAACAGTGACTATTGAAGTGTACTGAAAAATACTGGAACGCTCAATTAATATCTGAAAATTGACACTAGAAGAAACAGTTAAGCTCAACTGTCAACCAACCTTCAATGTAGTCGAAAATAGACCAAACGATCAGTCCTAATTCACTTTTTATGGTTGTTGTCGTCCGTTTTTTATTTAGATGAATTATTGACCTCTGTACAAACTGCACTATGCCTATAATACACAGCATATCCTATAAACAATGTATTTTATCTTGAGTAACTTAAGAATGGAGGTATAAATCGAAACACTCGCCACAAAGTGACAACAAGCATAAAAAACTGGGTTACACTCAAAGTTTGGTCTATTTTGGTTTAAACTGGAACTAAACAAAAGTGGTTAACTGTTCACTATTGTGTCTAGCTCTAGATTCTGAATAATAAATTTATAGTGAAATCAAGCCTCCAATATGTTACTATAACCTCACTGATAGTAACGTTGATAGGAAGGAATATAATATTTATTTCCGTTTTTAAAATGCTTTTCGTCCTTATTGCGATAAACTGCGCCAACACGTATATTAATTTGTTCATTACCCCATAGCACACAAACGTGTTTTGAACGTTGATTGATTTTGTTTATTTCGTTGATTAACCGTTAACGGTTGAAAACAGTACGTTTAATTTTAAATCATATTTCAACAAAGACTTGATATTGTTGATAAGATGTTAGTTCAACCTGGACTCAATAGTTATTTTCAATTATGATGTAGATTTCGTTTCATGGGATCCTTTATAATTTAATGGAATAAAATTTGGTAATAAAACCGAATAGAATAAAATAAATTACTTTTTTTCATTTTCTCATTTTCATGTTGAAAACAGATTTTAAACTACACTACAACATGTACATTTAATGTAGTTAGTAGGGTATTAATGTGAAGTGTTTTCAACTTTCCCTTGAACTGTGACATAGGTTTCCATTTATATGCGTTTCTCTAATGCAACATATTACACTTATCGAAAAATACAAATTACAAATGCAGACATGCCAACTTTCAAGCAAAATACGTGAGCCACGCGCATTCAAGCATCAACTCACTCTCCCACGCAAAGAGCCTGCAAAATCACACATCTTGAGGAAAAGTGCCAAATTTAAACTGACCTTGTAAAGTGAAATAAAAACGAGAAGAAACCTCTAGAGTGGAGATGGTGGTAGATGTGTGGTATGTTGAAAAATTATTGAACTGATCAAATCGTAACTTTAAAAACGGCTAGTTTAGTTTAATTTTTCAAGTAAGACCTACTTTGAAAACTGAAATTACTTGTTACCGTGCGCAGTATGTGTGAGTTTGTTTGTGCTAATTAAAGCTTGTGTTATAACGCTTTAGTATGGCTTTCACCTCTCACGCAACATCCCGCATTTTAACCCTTCCAAGTTAGCAAACCTCACGCATTGGCATTTCTCTAGGTTGACAAGTCTGCAAATGTAATAGTGCAGCGATGGTCAAAGTGTTAAAGAAGTAAAAATGCACATAACAAAGAAAGAATAAAAGTATTCTTTATTCTTATTCTTACATGATGGTGAACGAGTCTTTATTTGTGGCTACTACGTTCAAGACTACCTTTTACTACAAATAACGTATTTATAACATAAAGGGAATAAATGAGTAGTAACTCTGAAGGCTGCTCCGTGGATAAGTGGTCAGCGTGTCGAGCTAAGAACGACGAGTGCGGAAAGTTCCAACTACAAATCCCACAGCAGACGTTTGGATAATGTACTGTTTTAAAGTTAATATATAATGATAAAACAACGGACAAAATTAAGCTAAATGTGTATATCAATAGACAGCAGCCATCCTCTATTTTGGCCAAGTCAACCCGTTTCTTCATCGTCCACTTCTTGATTTCAACCTGTTTATTCTCAACTATTATTCAACGTGGAACAAACAGTTGAATAGGGGGACAATTTGGCACATTTATAACGGTAAAATTACATTTCGGTACTAATGTTACATCCACGTATTTTCAACGTATGTATACTACTGGAGTAAGTTATAACGAGTGTATATTTCCTATATATTTCTCATTTTCTGTCTTCAAACCTTGCAATAGAAAAGGAACTAATATCGCCATCTTGTTGCCTTACTTCATAGAAAAAGAGACTTCAATATACACACCTATTTATAAATTTTCTTTAACACTTTGTGCATTTGTACTTGTACAGAACATTCTTTGCACAAATTGAAAAATATTGCGTGGCATGTTCACCACCTTGTTTAACATTTTCTGTAGTTCGTACTTACCTTAAAGTTTCTTAAAAACTAGTAACGAATTATTTATTTTCACATTTTCAGGCTATTATGGTTTGCAGCAATCTTGGCGGGAGCTATATGTACAACAATTTTGATTCTAGTTAGCTGGCAAAAGTTTCAAGAAAATCCAACAGTTGTGACGATTGAAAGAAATTATATTGAGTGGGAAGTTCCCCTCCCAGCATGCATCTCGTGTCCAGAAAACCATGTGAAAGATCGCACACTTAAAAGATTCATTAGGGAGTAAGTATCAATGATACATTTGAATGACTTTTAATAACTTCAAGCCAATGCTTTACACGTCATGCTTATCTCATTCCAAAAAATAAAACGTTTTATTAGATAACGTATAATAAAGTGCACAGATAATTTTCATGATTGTTATTTAAATGAAGTGTGATA
>JAGDQP010036480.1:0-19049 GCA_022664845.1 Lepisma saccharinum | reverse complement strand
CCCCCCCCCCCCCCCCCCAGAAAATTTCTGGATATTTCTTAATTCCTCTGAAGAATCCATTGCACACTCACTGCACATGTTTGGAATAAGCAATTTTGAATAGAGAAGATTCAAAATCTTTGAAGGTAGCACGCTTCATCAGCTCCACTGTCAGCAGTATGGAAAATATGAAGTTTTAAAGTTCATTTTGCCACGCTTTCGGCAGCCTGTAGCTGCGCAACGCGGTGGAGTTTACATATATATAGTAATTTACAGATTTTTTTTTCTATATTTCAAACTATTAAAATGTTCTTATTCATGACGAGAGAGAAAAACGATGTGCACGTGCAGAGTGAATAAAGGATTAAGACGATAGTCACGCACGTCGTTTCCCTCTCTCGACATAATAAGAATATTTAATAGTTCGTAATATAAAAGAAACTTCTGTAAATTATATATGTGTGTATGTGTTCACGTATGGAACAAATGGTGACAAAAAATAAAAACGGAAAAGATGCTTATAACATACTGTATTGTGACAGTTGAGAACACAATAGATGGCAGAACTATATTTCGATCTCTATGAGCTCTTTCACAAAATGAGAGGATACAGAAGACCGGAGCGATAGTGGTGTCATAGTTGGTCTGAATTCCATCATCTATAATACCTTTCGTAGTTCAAACTTGTATAAGGCAGAAATTTGTCTAACCTACACAAAAGTGTTGGATCCTTGCTATTCTGACTTAAGGAACGGAAGTTTGAAAATCGAATACCAATTGCTTAACAAAAGTTCCTGATGTAAATTCAATTAACACGCCATACATAATATGAGTAATGCAAAACTAAGATTCTGGGGTCTTCTAGACTGCATCTAATAAGGGGTCAGGGGTAAGATTCTAGACTGCATCTTACGGTCCTGCATTTATGAATGATTATTTTTAATTGAAATATAGGAATCAACTGTTTTGAAAAAAATACTTTTCCTGATACTTACATTTTGACCATTTCTACCAATTTTGCTTACAAGGTTCTCTGAACTATTGGACGCATTTCCGTAAGTTGAATCCCTAAATCTGAAAAACGAAATATCAAATGAATACGTATATCTCAACATAAGAGATACACTGCACTTAATATGACAAATTAAATTAATTATATTCTATAAAATGCTAGAGTACTGCCCAAAATGTACAAAGGGCTATTTATTGTACCCTAATTAGCATAAATTTACTAAATAAGATGTATAATTAACGAGGGATTTAAGTTCTAGATACATCCTATCATTTCTTCTGATAAACATATTTCAGAACTAAATTATATTTGGCCAGAAATTAAAATATAATCTGGCAGACTTTCACTATCCTATGAGATTTTTAAAAATTACTATTACTTGTATATTTTACACCACACATTAAAGTTTATAAAGAAGTTATGAACTTCGTGTTAGGAAAATTGTAAATTACTATTACTAGTACTTGTCCAACTCATTTGTAGTTATGACATTAAAAACAAGAAGGCTTCAGTTGCAAAGGGAACATGAGCGTTACTCTGAATATAGTAAAATAACAGTGGAAAAAAATGTCATTCACACCAAGATCCCCACCCCCTCCCCTCGTGCTGATATTCCTGTCTACGATATAACTCCACTACAAGACGATATCCTTCATATTTGACATCTACCATCATATTTTTACAGAAGAATTAGCTTTGCACTGAACTTCAACGACGATAGGAAAAGTAATTAACACTGCTCCAAATTTGCGCTTGATATCATCACTATTACAATGAAAAGAAATTTCACAGTAGTAGAAATTATGTAAATAATACATTAATTTGCGTATTCTAAAACACGGTCTTTTATTAGTGAACACCAGATCAGTCAGCCACAAATACATTAGTATCAACAGAAAGTTAGATGTTTGCAGTAAGAATTAAGAAGCCAATGACTATATACAACACACAATTGACAAGGTTAAAGGCGAGTGTATGGTTTAAAACAAATAAAATTATACGTCCAGGAATAAAACAAATGACAAAAACAAATAATCTATCAAAGTAATAAATGTAAGTGACTCCGTAAATATCAATGACTTTGGATTAAAGATTTTCTTCCACTTTTTTTTTTTTTATTTGCATAACCTCGCAGCATACACGAAAAGATCAAACTTAGTAACACATTTGAACAACTACATACATGCGCTTTCTATTCTGGACGAGGGTTCTTTAACAAACGAGAGTTTACAACACCGCATATTCAAAACTGTACCCATAAAACGATATAATCAAAGAAGTTCTACATTTGTCCATCTTCTTTTGAAGCCATCAGCTGTTTTTCTCGTTCCTTCTTCTTTCCTCCCAACGTTGCAAATTGTTTTGAGCAAGACAGGTTCTTACAAATCCTTCTGCTACTGTCTCTTTAACTGTTCACTAGCTTCCTTCATGATTTTCATTACAGTCCATTTCCATGCTTCCATTATTTGCTTCACTTGAAGTTTTTTATGTTACTTGATTGTAATTTGGCACTCTTTATTGTCATCATGTTTTTCCACTTATTTTTTCCTTGCTTCCTTTCTTTTAATTTCTTCTTTATAGTTCACATTACAGTACACTACAATCCTAGTGGTTCAATATCTTTTAGATAACATTGAACAAAATGTTGCAATTTTAGAATGATACCACTAAGGAAGATGTAATCACAAAAGACGTTGCTCTTACATGAATTTAAATGTATGAAATTCATGTTTGTATGTGCTTTACTTGCATGGTAATATGATACGTGAGAATTCGGCCAACGATAACTAGAAAAATTAGAGGCAGAAGCGACGTCACTTCATGGTGTCAACAACGTTTAACTGAGTCTTTATCTGTGTGTGTGAGATATTGGCTGCCAGGTGGATGGTGCTGCCTGCTTAATATATTTCCTGTCGAATGTTCCGGGCTATAAGCTTTGTTGATCAGATGTTGACTACTTGAGTGGCGAGAATTTCTTCGTTCTTGTGATGTAGTGTCTGTCCTCTGTTGTCATGTTTGCTGGAGATGAGGTTCGGTGGTGCCACCATCAGAATAAGTCTAGTGTAAGTACTAATGTTGTCGTCTAAAGATCGATCGAATGAACTAATTTAAAAGATCAGAAGTTCGAAGTATTAATTATCAAAAAATACAAAGAAACTTAAATTTATTGAAAACTGAAAACCGATTACCGTAGACGTAGACAAAAATCTTGTGTATGTTCAAAGATAGTCGTGAATCCTTTGAGAATTCTCAAAGAAGTTATATACTAAAATACACTGCTTGTCATGAATTAGCCAATGGACATCAGACAGTAGAATAGAATTCAACAAATGTTGGCCTCCATAAATATGAGATGGCAACTTCGTTACAATAATATTTTGTTTGTTTCCACGAAGATGCTGTAACCAGAATATAGACACTACAGTAACAGCACCGCGACGTAATATTCTTTGACTTTAAATTTATCTATGATCTTCTGGTATATTAGCTCAGATCGGGAATGGTTAGGTTAGGTTAGGTTGCTTAATGTACCATCTCGGCATTCGCTTCGTAAAACTTATGTTAGATAAATCCTGGAAAACCTCAATCAAGATGGTCGGCCGCAGGGTTTGAACTCGCCACTGTCGATCTGAAGTCAGCAAAGTTACTACAAAAGAGCTGGTTTCGTAATATTTTCTTCAAAATTATTCTGTTCCGCTCAATCCTTTATGCTACTTTCGTCGTTTCAATCCTTTTCACCTGCCTAGGGAAGTAAGTGAATTGATAACAGCATCTTATACATTTAATTTCTGTTCCATTGATCAGTTTTATACATGTCGATGTTCCTGGCAGCTGCCACTGGCTAACATAAGACGACCGTCGCACTTTGCTAGAAGATCTAAGTGGCGCCGCGGTCCACTCGATATGGGAGATCCCGCGTTCGAATCCACCACTCGGAGATTGGAACTTCTCATATCTACAGCTACTCCTGGGTTGCTCCAACGCTCTAATTACCAGCACTTAGCGAAGCGTTGATAGCGTATACTTTGGAATTTGCCACCAATGTTATTACATGGTAACTTAGTTGCACATTTGTCATGTGGTAACTACGGACTATGAAGCAAAGAAAAAAAAATCCAGTCAGGATGTGGCAGCACCCACATCAGACACAAAATCGATGACGTAGTGTTCACGACAGAAGTCGTGCGGATCGCCAGCTTCCGAAGTCTGTAGATCTCAACTGCACTGAAATGTCCTCGTGGACACATTTCTGGTACCTTTCCGGTTGAAATTCGATGATCTGAGCCTCTGTAGGCCACCAATTAGCTGTTACAATGCGACACAGACATCAACGGCCACGCTAATCAATAAACTGCCGCCAGTTGCTGTCTTCAACATGATCATTTATGATACTTATGTTATACCCACAACACTAAACTCGTGCTACTGTCAAGTCAGAAAAGTTCGTGCGACATCTTGTGTTGAGTTCCTCGTCCGCTTGGCATCCATAATTACGAGTTAGGAGACTTGTCGCGTTAAGTTTCCCACTCAGTGTTTTGTCTGCATACCATGTGACGTTCCGAGGCTCAATGAAAGTTCTCTATACCATCGGATTATGGTACATAATTAATTAATCGCCACTTCACTCACAACGCGTACTAGACGTTTCAGTCCTCCCTCTTTGTTGATTGACTGGCGGATCTGTTGAAAAGCCTGGAAACCATTCGAAAGCTTTTAGACGGTGGGTTACTATTTTGTATAGTAGTTTGTGATTCAGATATTTATATTTCATAAAGTATGTATATAAAGAGAAATCGTATTCCATTATCATTATGTCTGTAAAAAGTTTCTTAAAATTAAGTTGTATAAGTGTTATTTAATAGAAGATCCGTTCTCGCAAAAGTTAAAGATGTATATTTTTGCTCAATGTGTGTCCGAAAATGGAAACCACAACCACATATTCAAATCTGCATTGAGGACAGGATTTTTTAATTAGTATGATATTTTTTTACGGTTCTGTCAATGTGTGAATCTGGCTGATGAATGATGCTGAATGCGATTATCATATTATTTTGATTAGTTTAAGTGTATGGACAAATCTGAACGGAATCGAACGTGTTTCTGTCTCTCATATGTTCTTTTAACATTTGGTTTCAGATTATTTGTTGTCACACACACACATAAGTTTGATTACATTCACAGGTGATTTTGTATATCAACAGTTTTGGGAGGAGATGAAGTTGATATAATGGGATACTGGGTGAAAACAGTACTTGAATTCAAAATTCAAATTTAGTATTTAAATGTGATCAAACTGTTACACGCGTGTTAAAATTCGCACGTAAACAAGAGCACCATGACTCTACCAGCTTTCTAGATTTGACTAATAAACCTAACAACTAACAATACACCATAACAACATAAGTTCCAGACTACCGTTTATTGAAAATGACGGCTAGTACAACCTGTATACACTTCGAGTCACTGTTACACCACCAAAGGCTATGTATGGAAAGGAAAATTTGCTTTTGTCATTCATACAAATTGTGTTCCAAAGACGATAATCATAAAGAAGTCAGTTTCATATTTCTTGCAGACTTTAAAATTGGTTATGGCTTAGATCTGTGATACTCAACCTGGTATGCGGCGGAACACCTGTTGAAACCTCGTGAATTGTTCAATGTGCCGTATAACTTCACAGACTAGTGACTTTGCTGGCTAAAGTAATTCAAATAATATTCATTTAGGAACAAAGCAAGCATAGCGCGTGCAAGACCGAGTCACTAGAGGTTCGTGTCGAGTCAAATGACGGACCCGAGTGAAATATGTTGAGAATCATTGGCTTATATACTACAGAATTGGTTCGATTCAGTAAGGAAATCCATTCAGCAATTAAAACCATGAAAACAAAACAATATGGAATAATTCAAATTCTCATTTATCTCAAAATGACGTAAATTTTGGGACGCGCCATTATCCAGTGTCAAATTACACCAACTTTATCTAAATTACACAAAATTGTTTATAAATCGTATACGGGCTTCAAAAATTACTTTTCCGACTGGTTAAGATTCTAGTGGGGTATGCACAATCACCTGTAATTGTGATCAAACTTATACGTTCCTAGAACAGAAAGTAATATGAAAACAAGGATGTGAAAGAACGTCAGCTCAATTCCGTTTCAGGTACACGCAACCCTTAAACGAATCAAAACACACTACTACTTTATCTCACATCATCCATGAGTCAGATTCATATGCTAACAGAACCATAAACGTATTCATGCTATAGCATAACTAAACATTCCATACTTAAGACAGATAGGTATTGGCATAACGAATAAAATGTAGTTTCCATTTTCAGACATATTATTGAGTAAAAATAAATATCACACTTTCACATAGCTTCTAATTTTAATAGAAAATACAATTTCTATAGATAATACTTATACATTCTATACACAGAGAAAGTTAATTTCTGTAAAAGACAGTTTCTCCTCACTCATACTTTATTGAACATCAAAATCCAAATCATACACTACTATACAAAGTAGCAACCCACCAGATTAAGTAAGAGCCTTTTCATATTCTTCGTATCTGCCAACTTTTGCTGTAAAATATTCACTACACACACAAACCTAGTTTGTATTTCTCTGTAAATACTATCTTCTGTCCTTACTAGTTCTTTACATGGTATAACATCGCGCTCTTTAACTATTAATTATTTGAACAGTGCAATCTATTCTCTACAACACTGAAGGCGTGAATATTTCATGCATAAGTACCTAATTGCCTAATGAAATAAAGTATTCTTTGGACTTGAAACCTTCACTTCTTGAGTTGCGTTGGTTTGGTATGTGGTGCAGGTGAGATAGCTTTGATCTTCTGTCACACTGCCATCTAACTCTCTCTACCCACTGCAGAAATAATTAACGTATGTGTTGTCACCAACTATTTGTGCATTAGAAAGGGGTTTCAGCATTATGGGGCCAAGTGAAAACGTGGTTGTGAATTGTGGTTTAAGAGAAGTCAAATGGATTCAATGTTTTCAGCTTACACCGAATGTGTGTGAACACAGGAAAAACTACATTAACTGAAAAATGGATAACAAGAACTTACCTTACGGACTCTAGCTTTCTTTAAGACTTGGAGAGTTAGTTACTTCTATGCGACTAACATAATAATAATCACGACATTTCATCTACTTTTCATCTTTTGTTAGATTTATAATTCACCCAACTTTTCTAGTAGATATGGAAATGTTCTTCAATATTTATATGTTCACGTAATAAAGAATGAAAATAAAATGTAAATTGAAACTCAGTTCCTACAGCTCTTAATCGCAGCAGTGAATCATCTTCTAAGATATTAAAATTACATATTAATTGGTCGTAAATAAGTAGGTCTTGACTTTTATCGTGTACAATATCAGTATTCTTAAACCTCACATACATCTTTGCCTTCCCATTATCTGAAAAATATTCGACGAGCCCCAATGATAACTGTGATGATTTTGTAATGAAAATTCTTGTTTTAAACATATTAACAATATTTATATTTCTAAATAAATGGCTCTTGCATTTTAATACAATCTTAAATTATAAGTTGTTTCGAGCATTCCTCTCCAGCAGTGTCCAAAATAGATATTGTTTGTTCACTGTAGAATTTGTATGTTAAAACAAAACTTGAGTTAACTTATTTTCGAAAAAAAAAAAAAAAAAATGTATGAAGCTGATCGGATGGAGAATTGACCTTTTTCTACTCGCAATAAACAGCAGCAATAGCTTGGTGTATTCAGAGATAATCTAATTCTAGAACTAATCAATCATTTGGTTTATAAATCGAATTAGTACTTCTCGATCGTCTTTTTAAAACGATTGTAACAGTCAAAAGAAATTTTACAGAGGAATTTTGACACCAAACGCAAAACTCAAAACTAAAGATTAATTGCAAACCTGTTGTATTCCTGACGTTTCCCTGCATCCTCTCGTTTTCTTTTTAATTCGCGTTGGTTTGCTTCCCTTCGTTCCTTTGCTTCTTCACGTTTCTTTTCTTCCTCTCGTTTTCTTTCTTCCTCTCGTTTTCTTTGCTCCTCACGTTTCCTTTCTTCCTCTCGTTTTCTTTCTTGCTCTCGTTTCCTATCTTCCTCTCGTTTTCTTTCTTCCTCTCGTCTTCTTTGCTCCTCACGTTTTCTCTCCTCTTCACGTCTGTTTGCCTCACTCCAAGCTTTCTCAATAATCTACAATTGACAAGCAAAAGGTGAACTCAGAATATGTTTATATTTTTCCTTTTCCTTTCACATTAACTCTACAACAGCATATGTTATTATGTAAAGTGTCATGAAAATGTCTGCATATTAGGCACATATTGGATATCAACACTCCTCACGTAATCTACGTAGTAATAATGACATCAAGTGTGTCCGAAAGTGCTTCAAAGATATTTAAAATATTGTGGGTGGATAAAAAAAGACTTCTTCACCTTACAATTCTATTTCTAGTATTGCAAGTTTCGTACAAAATACCGAATAGTTTCGTTAAGAGACAAATTCTGAATGTATTGATCGTTAAACTATCTATGTAAAATCTTAAAGGTACTAACCGTTAAATCAGGAAATGCATACATACATATCAAAGCATCAAGTTTATTTATTATTGGCAGTGCAAGCTAAAGCAGTAAACAGTCGCTGATGGTACTCTGTGGTTAACAAAAAAGTCGCTTTTTCATCATAACTTGACCAATAACAATTGCTTTCGTTGCAACAGTGAGCTCAACATCCGATTATTGTTTTATAGTATTATTTTCAATAAAAATGTCGTTACTGATTTCTAGAACAACGTCCTTAACGCATTCACATATAAATAAAAGATTATAAAACATTTTTATGAATATAATGCGCATCCTATTTGCCTCGACAATTTGGGCAATAAGGTGCGCATTATACACGCCAAAATACGGTATATATATATATTCTATACTATAAATATAATATAGAATCACTCTAATGTCACGCGCAGATACGAATTAATTCCGGGAGGGCGAGGGCTGATTAGTTTCCATTCTGGCATTGAGATGGTCTCCCCATTCCTGTTTTTTTGCGTTAATCGCTTCTTCTGCATATGTGTGCTCCATTTGGAAATTTGAAACACTATTCTATCCTTCCGGGAAATTTTACGTTAATTAGTTACTGTTACTTTAGATACGTAATATGGGCCTCATATTTATGGACTCGGTTGAGTGACGGGTAACGAAAAACACTTCGATCAAGTTGCAAACCTCCCTCCCATTGTTACCTAATTTGAAAGTTTGTGAGGGAGGGATGAGCTACATTTGTGTACCTTATTACTCTGAAAAGAAAAGTATGAAAAATAAAACTGATAGCCAGTAAGCAAAACGGTATTGCTCGAACCATAATGAACATAAGTCATCACTGTTCACTGCTTCCAGTGTTTCGATACAATATAAAGCTTTTATTATATTTTCTTATCCGCATCGTTTCAAGCCCTCCTTATAAATATTTGATAGGAAAGAAAGGCAAGAAGGGAAGAGTTGTCTTTTGTCTCTGCGTGCGGAGACGTGGTTGCTCGCTTCGAGTACACATACTGATATGTCATGAAAAACTTCACCCATCGAGTTCCCCTTTCAACAAGCGTAAATTAACTTTTTTTAAATGCCCACTCAAAACATCATACATTTGTAGCAGATTGTACAGCGTATTCAATGTGGATATAATTATATTGAGGCCTTGTATCCATACTTAATTTAATTAAAACAGACGCTTAACTTTATTGTAAAAAGACATAGCAATCGTTACAGTTTTAATGTTCTAACAGCATCTTCCTCAGGCGAAACACTAAACAAAACTAACAGTTCACAAAAAGCACCAGAACGCCAAGAGATCCTTTCTACGTCATCGCCAATCACGTTCCAAAATTCGCTTGCTTTCTAAAACTAAACAAATTTTAACCAATCACAGACCTTCGCTCACAGGCCTCACCCCCTTGTCAACTAGACAGCTACAACAAACTTGTAGCACAAAACAACATAATAAGGAAACAGAATCGAGGCACAAAAAAGAAATTTAGATAAATAAATGCCAACGAAATGAGTATGGTATCGAAACTAAAAGGAGGAGGGAGAAGAAAAAGAAAGTGGTTTGGGATAAAAAGCAGGGGAAGAGTTACCGAGAAAAATCAAGCGACTGTTGGGGAACGTAGGAGTGAAAACGTAAAGGAAAGGAGGGAAGAGGATCTTGGTCTTAGTGAGAAACAAGAAGAAAGGTGCTCTAAAGGAAGAAGAACAAAGAAGAGTGGTATACAGTGTTCCGTGCATGAATTGTGGGGCAATGTATATAGAAGAGACAAAAAAGAAATTATGGGAGAGGCTTAAACAACACAAGGATGACGTCAGATTAAAAAGATACAGAAATGCTATTTACGAACATGTACATAAAGAGGAAATGGACTCAGACCGCAATAGTAGTTGGGGGGAAGATATCAGGCATTCGTCTGGTGAAACTAAGGTAAACCCTCAGTCAGGATGGTCTCCCGTGGGGTTCGAATCCGCGTGTTTACCCATTCCTGGTCCGAAATCCACGACGTTAACGCCTAACCGATGAGGACTCGGTAACATAGTATTGCGTATTAATTTATACCATGTACTTCTACATGTATATCGGAATAAATTAACTATACGCGAATAAGTAAGTGCAACAATAACTATTTACTAAATTTTGGTCATTATCAAACATTTTACATCACTTATATGTGTAATAAGTTGAAGAAAATACGATTCAAGTAATTGAAGAAATTTTTCAGTTTAGCTGCTTCTCCCATAGAACACTGGAACACTTGCAAATGCATTCCTATAACCATGAAACGTATTTAATCTTTAGACGCCGAACGGCTCAAGGGCTGAGCCAGCACTTTAAACCTCAGTAACTCAGCTCCTAATGAACCTAGATGAATGATTTAGGTGTCAATCTCTTCAGGAAGAATGAAGCTTTTCAACGATCTGCATTTCATCCATGTCGGAGGTCCCGCGGCGGAGGGGCAAATTTGGGTGCTTTTAGTTTCCCCTCTTCCCTCAGCATATGGGGGCAACTCCCCCACAAAGGAGCTACAAGAATAAAAATTGGTATCAATAGAAATAAATGAATATGCTAACTAGTGATATCCTGTATATGGGCTTGCGAGGGGTAAATGGGGGGTTACGACAAATAACAGTGTTGCCAGAGTCCCACAAAAGTCAAGGAAACATGTTTTTTTAGTTTCTTCTTCTTTTACAGGTTGGGCACATTGAGAACAACAGTTACCTCGTTGCAATCTGTGTCCCATAAGCTTTCCAACGAGGTATCGTTCATGTCCCTTTGACAATTAAGAGCGATGTTATAAATAAGGGCATGCGATAGTCCATCAAAACAAAATATACAGGGTGACCATAGAAGGTAAGATGTTCCGATTTTTTTTCCCCTTTGCTATTGCACAAACGCCCTTCATTTTTCATATGATTGTTCCCAATATCTGGCGTATATGTGAGAATTTTTCTCTTGCGTACGACAAATAAATTTGCCAGCCTCCCACAAAGTTAAAAAAAAATAATTATATTTTCCATTTTTTATTTTCTTCTTCTTCTTCTTCTTCTTCTTCTACGGGTTAAGTAAGGGAGGGCAAAAAGTTAACTCGTTGGAATCTGTGTTCCATTAGCTTCCAACGAGGTATAGTTCATGTCCCTGGGGCAATTAGGAGGGCTACTAGGGCCGCCAACGTAAAGGTCTACGATTTTTCTTGAAATTCCTATCCGGTGTATAAAGGTTAACGGTGTGGGTAATAGAGGAAACAGGACATGATGTGAAAGGGATTGTATGATCTCACATGACCCTTGCTTAGTTTTACACATTAGCTACTACTGTTATGTGGCGTTGAACAGGGCTTGAAATGGAAAATTTTACGAAACGGAATGCTTTACCTACTTTATTCAACAGTCTTTTTTTTTATGATTACAACAGTGGCGAGACGGAACAGAAAGGTTCCACATATTTACGAACTGGAACGCCGTTCCAGTTTGCTCCGGCCAATTTCGAGTAACGATTTCATTGTCAAGGAAGAAATATGGTTTAACATTGAACGGACAGAAATCCCCTCTAAGTTGCATTCATAAATTATACACGAAATCCGATGGATGTATTGATTACCACTTCGGTATTGATTTGCTAAGCCGACACCGCCTACATCGTTATTTATCGAGATATGGTGTCATTCATTAAACTGACGGAAGTATGAGCACCTCTATCTAGCTCCGAAACTACGCATGTTTCCATTTTTTTTCAAAGGAACTTTTCCTGTCTTGATGTAAATAATCACATCTCGAAGTGTTATTCATTAACACCCTGTTTATTTGTGGATTGATCTTTATTTCGTTACACCAAACAGTTGGTAGTTACGTTACACCGAACGTAACTACCAATATATTTGTTATTTTGTTGAATGTTAGAAATAATATAATTACAGGTTCTAATGAACAAAAATCTCCTTCCTAATAGTATAGTTCAGGCATAGAATAGTATAATTCAGAGCTGCCACTGACTATACCGGTATAAGAATTATGGACAATACATGTTAGAAACTATGGACCAAAATATGGACTTCGAAAAACGGAAGAAAAGGGAACTACCACCCGCTTCCACCCTCTTCGTTCCCTTTTATTTAATTTTTTACACTTATTTTACTTTTTAAAGATGTACAGAATTCAGAACATACATTCAATTGTAGTATACAACAAATAATATTTTTGAAAAAACTAAATACAAGATGTGATTATACTTAAGTACTGTATACAATAACTTCCTTTAAGGGAAACACAAACGTAGCTTGAGCAATCGCTATTTCCTTGGCATTGTTTTCCTTGTCGGGTGCTCTCTTCAGTCTCTCGCTAGCTTCATGGATCATGTCGTGTTCTAGACCTGTCTTTTCTTTCTCCTTTCATCAATACTTTGAGTCTTCCTTCGTACTTGGCCACTTCCTCTCTTCCCTCTCAACATTATCCTTCTTCTCCTTTTTACTTCTCAGTCTTTCTTTCTTTTCCTCTTCCTTGAATTTTTCAAAATCTCAAGAATACCATTGTACCTTTCATGTGCAGTTTTGGCTATGTTTATAAGTTCCTCTATTATAGGTACTAAATGGGGTTTGTTACCATGTAATTCAAGCCCACATTTGACATTAATAATCTCATTCAACGTTCATTCACACATGGAAGCTCTTGCCTTAGTTAATGCTTGCGCAAAGGCTGAAAACCCACGCTCCACGAAGGAAATGCCAGATAATCCTAGCAAAGCATACGCAACCTTGGCCATATTTGGGTATTTTAAATCACTTTTGTCTTCTTTCAAATGGCGCCACTACTCATCAATTCTTATGTTTCCTTTTTCTTCCGTTACAGGCCTTCATATTTAAAATGAATCAATCTTAGCGTGTGTCACCAGGAATATTTAAAGGAAAAGATTTTGCCATCTTCACAACATCCTCCTTCCTGCCTTTTGTTACATGATCTTTTTGGTGGCAGGTAAAAAAAAATTCTTCAACATACTTGATTTCAATAATCGCCTTTGCTTTCCGGAAATTTTTGATAGTATCTCATCAGAGCATGTGATTTTATGAACAGGAAGCAAGTTTTCCTTATTGAAGACAGAGAAATCTAGTCCTATTTATTTTTCCACAGCTTGGGGCTTTCCATATCTGTTTATCAAAATTCTGGCTATCTTTTCAAGTTTCAGAAAGAGAAGATTGACAAGAGATTCATCCTTTTGAAAGAAACCAATGAATATTAAGATTTTGCACTTGATATCACAAACTAAAGTTCTACTCTCAGTGTTTCACTGTTAGGTAGTTGATAATCCTTTCATAGTTCCTCTTCTAAGTTCTTATCTGTTCAACGATTCCTTTGCCAGGATGATCCATCGTGATGGGACATACTTCAAGAACCTGTGCGATTAAATATATTCACTCAATTGTTTAAAAATCTTTCTAGAGGAGATGGCCAACCATAAAAAAAGCTGTGCACAGAGATAATAAGCTATGATGCGTCTTCGCCAAGGATGAATCTTCTTTTCTAAATGCATTATACAGCACATGCATATTACTAGTCCCAATATTTACTAGTGGCTTAGTTCTGCTTTCTTTTATGCTTACATTCATAATGTTTTCAACTTCCATATTAAGGTTCGGGCCATCAAAACCAAGCTACAACAGCTTTCGTTTTGAAAGCTCTGCTTCACTAATAGTCCGGTCCAATTTTTCAACAATATACACTGCCCTAGTATTACTGTACGCTGGTGTTGGTAAATGAAGTAGATACGCTAGTGTTAAGTAACAATCATACTCCTTTTATTCGACCAGTATCTCACAGCAATTGAAGTTCTTTCTTGGAGGGAGTATTGTTTGTTTCATTATACAAAATTAAAAAATATATTCATCTGCCATATCCGTAATTTCTTGTTTGAAGTATGGCATGCAGGGATGTAATGCTAAAATGTTAGGTGGGTACACACTTCACTTATTTTAACGAATCCTTTCCCTTACTATCCCATATACCTGCGTATTTCATCCATTTGGGCGCGTACACGGTAATGCTTAAAACATTGAGGTGGGTATACGCTGTATACCCGCGTATATCCTCCATTATACACGCGTATATCCTCCATTATACCCGCGTATATCCTGCTGTGATCTTGGTGCGTGCCAAAGGTAAATCATTTGAGACTGTGTTGTTTCCACTGAACATAGCACAAAACGCATCTTCGATAGCATCACATGAGTTAAAGAGAAAGTCACAACACATTTCATCACCTAAAATAGTTCTGTTGCTGTAGCACCAGTGTTCACATGATATAGCTGGAGAAGGAGAATGCTGTTCAATACCCATTTCATAACCCCTTAAACAAGTCTTAGTTAACCATGATTCAATGTCAGTCTGTAGTTTTCCTTGTGCTTACCTCCTTTGGCATGTTGTGAGACAATCTCTTGACACAAGTATAGCCTTACCACACACTTAAAAAAAAACCTCCACTTTCAAGTTTTGTTCTCCATTTCTTAATGTAATATCAGTTCTCATTTTTTTTTAACTGTCCTTCACGTGACATCTCTTTATATTTCAACTATTTATCAATTACCTGCTGTTACACAAACGAAAGTTTAGTTGAGTTGGTGATAGAAGTTTTCTCACGCTACCTTCTTATTTTCTAGCACAAAACACAACTACCATACTATAGTGGGGTTGTTAAGAGGACAAGTCTTCAAAGATACTGATTTCAAAGATAACTGGCATTAAGTTGCCTGGTCTGTTGAATCCCTTTTCAGTTGTTTTGAGTAAATGGTCGATTACGTAAGTGGAGGAGATCACATGAGAATAGATCCACCCTGCCTCTGAAGTGTTTTGCAAGCTGGTGTTGGCTGAAATGGCGAAGAAGGGCACCGAAACTGGAATCTGTATTCAGAGGTGCCAGGTAAACATATCTAGTTGCCGAATATTTACTACATCCCTTTGTGCTAGTCATATTCTTGCATGACACTATTTCAGTGCTGCCACCTTGTAAGTCAGTGAAAATTAGGGTACGTTAGGGACTTGTTTAACAGAATAAGGGATTTTTAGGGACCAGGAAAAAAATTAAATGAGGCTTATAGGTACAAAATTTTTGTGTCGAGTGGTATGAATGTAGAAGGGACACGTTTTTCTATTTGTAAGTCAATGGTCACCCTTCTCTCCAATGAGCAAAAATATGTTCAGTGATTATATAGTGATGCCAATGTTTAGGAAAATACAATCTAGGATTTCAAAATTGCATTAATTTTATGACTAAGAAGTGTTATCTGCGTTCTCCATCGAAAGTCAACTACATTGCACATGGTTCACAAAATAATAATATGACTCCTTAAGTTATTCTGTATATAGATATCTTCAAAAATTTCTCCCCTCAAGGAAATTCTTTAAAATAACTGTAAACAGACAGAATGAAATCAGAAGTATTGTCTCCAAGTTCATCAAATGTTTCTGTATGCATTGTGGATGGTATGAATATTAAATGTTACAATGTATAGTAAGGTTTATTTCCATTCCGAACATGAACAAATTCTTCCTGTTGACAGCTGCATTCAACTTTTCAACTTTTTAATCAAATCCTTTGCACAATCAACGAAAAAAAGGTTCAAGATGTATTTTCACCTCCTTATTGAATTTTATTTCTGGCCCAGGCCGGGAGGATGAGGAAGGTAAGATGCCAACCCAACTTTCGCCTGGTAAAACTCAGGATAACGTTGGAATCTCAGGACTGTCAGCCACGGATTTCGAGCCTGCGTGCCTAACCATTGCTAATACGAATACAATGATGTTACTAGCTGGACCACGAGGGTTGAGTATTTACCACCTTATTCTCGCTTTCAGACCAAAATCTAACGGTACTTTGCATTGCTTCTTATATGTTATTAACAGTCACATCATAGTCAAGAGTAAATGGAATATCTTCCCTCCCTTTCAATAGTTGATTCAGGAAAAAGGGAGCAATCAAATCTGTAATCATGTATATTGCATCATGTTTCTTTTTAAACACAGAAAAATTGTCCATTTGCAGTCTGGAAAACTGTAGCACATATATATGCAATCCCTGAGCACGAACTAAAAGACTAATGTACAGAAACACAAATAAGCACCCAAACCATTTCTGCGATTATTGTTTTATCACCTTTCATACCTATCCCATCATATTCGTTCACACGTTGAAAGAAATTTAACTGTAAAACTAAACTTGTGTAAATTTGCCCTCAAAGTGTAGGTAGATATGTCATTACTTCCACACCGTTAAGGCGAGTGTTATAATAATTTGTTAAAATACACCTGTTACTCTTCGGAGAACAAAAGTCGTTGAATGAAAAGATGTGAGAACGAGAAACACCCAAGGAGAACAAACCTTCTACGAAAGAAAGATTTTACATTAAGTCACAGCAAACAAATTTCGTTGAAAGTAAAATATATAAGATGATAAACAAGGTAGAATTAAAGGATATTTATAGTGAAACCTAGAGATAGGAGCACACGAACTTCACAAACACTATAGAAAATTAGTACGTTTAGCAATAGCGTTTTCAACTGGTAGGAGAGGAAATGGACAGAGCGGACATGCGGGACTGGTGTTAAGGAAACACCATATTGTCAGCAGAATGCAGGGTGACAGTATGGCCAGGTTATGGAGCCGGGAAAGTGATTAGATGAGACGAAAAAAACACCAAATGGAGAGGAAAGTGCAAAGGTTACTAGGAGCAGGTAAGGGTCTTCCTGAAGGAATAAGAGGGTGCAGAAACAGAGGGGAGGGAGAAATAATAATAATAATAACAATAATAATAAGAACAAGAAGAAGAGGAGAACGAAGAAACAATAGAAAAATAGAATAAAAAAGCAACAGGGACGGAACAAAGTAGAGAAAGGAAGAAGGAGAAGACACTGCGCTGCAGGGAGTTACATACAGTTGAGGCCGGGTTCATGGTTGGCGGAAAGGATAGAGATGTAGTTTGCTCGCATCTCTTTCTAACTGTGGCAGGTGTGTCAGGGTTCAGGACTTTCAGGATTCTGACTCGAAAGGTTTCGTCAAAGGTGCAGCCTTGATAGAAAGTGAGTTCAGGTATGGGGTGGTGCGGAAGTTGATATTTGGAGGAGTAGCGATGGTTGTTGATGCGGTATGTTAGAGGAGGAGCCAGTGTAGAAGGCGTTTATTTCCTATTCTATAACCTATGCTCCATTTTCCACGTTGGCGAAACCCAAACTCCTCTAACATACCGCATCAACAACCATCGCTACTCCTCCAAATATCAACTGCCGCACCACCCCAAACCTGAACGCACTTCCTATCACGGTTGCACATTTGACGAAACCTTTCGAGTCAGATTCCTCAAAGTCCTGAACCCTGATTCACCTGCCACAGTTAGAAAAGAGATGGGAGCAGACGTACATCTCTATCCTTTCCGCCAACCATGAACCCGGCCTCAACTGTATGTAACTCCCTGCAGCGCAGTGTCTTCTCCTTCTTCCTTTCTCTACTTTGTTCCGTCCCTGTTGCATTTTCACTCTATTTTTCTACATTGTTTCTTTGTTCTCCCCTTCTTTTTTGTTATTATAATTCCCCCTCCCCTCTGTTTCTGCACACTCTTATTCCTTCAGAAAGCCCCTTAGCTGCTCCTAGTAACCTTCGCACTTTCTTCTTCATTTGGTGTTTTCTCCGTCCAATCTAATAATTTTCCCGGCTCCATAACCTGGCCACACTGTCACCCTGCACTCTGCTGACAATATGGCGTTTCCTTAACAGCAAGTCCCGCACCTGTGCTCTCTGTCCATTTCTTCTTCCTCCAGTTGAAAACGCTATTGCGAAACGTACTATAGTTACCATCTTATATATATATATATATAAGTTAGATTTAAGACAAATGAAGGAGAAAAAAGGATAATACTTACAGCTTGGTTTCGCATTTGATCACACATATTCACATGTACACATAAAAAAGTCACTATATTTCGTGTATTCACACTTTTTCAAGTATAGAGGAAGAGAGCGAAGTTCACGTGTTCACAAAGTACAAGTTTGAAGAGACAGTGGCGACACGTAGCGGACTGCAGAACAACTGACTGATGTAGCCCGTAGATTTCAGGAACTTGAAATAATAATAACTGTATAGCGTGTAAGTACAAGGTGGGATCGTGGATGGAAATGTGTTGAAAATGCAGAGGAAAAGGGGAGCTTAGAGTTATTGAAGGTTAAGGCGATGCTTATTAATTCGAATGGTGAGAGCACAACTTGTTTCCCCCACATAAATGCATCACAGAACTTGCAGCGTAGGATGTATATAATATTAGGGGTGTGGCATGTACCCTTGGGATTGAGGGTGTACCGACCATTAGCAGTATTGATAGTGATAGTGGGAGAAGTGATGAAAATGCAGCAGACCTTACATCATCGTCTCTAGCATGTCTGTGCGCCGGTTTGGGGTGGTGGCAAGGAGGGATTCGTACGGACCAAGATGTTTCTAAGATTAGGTGGATGT
>JAGDQP010036479.1:0-19049 GCA_022664845.1 Lepisma saccharinum | reverse complement strand
AACACACATAGACACCCAGACGTAAACATAGGCAACGCAAGGTGACCTCATAACCTTTCTTCTTTCACATAATAATAAAAAATAGACTGATACTAGTTGGAAAACGACTTCCTTTTTTCGAGCAAGACTTACTTACATTTGTGGTTCACTTCTAATGCAACGGAACGGTATCAACCTCCACCACGAACCCTTCTACCCACACTCAATACATTTAATATTGAAACTCATAAATCAGTGTGGAATGAGGTTTACCATTTTCTCTCCCTCTTACACCTTCCCCCGTCCTCTTTTCCCTCCCTTGCTTGGTTTTTTTTTTTGCAGAGGCGTGGTACGAACGAGAACCAGAAGTGAGCATTGATTTCCAATGTGCTATATAACATGAACTTGGCGTCTTCTCCAAGCAATTCTTGAAATTAATAGCACGGAACAATTTGTTTGTCTAATTCAAAAATAGAAGAAAAATTGTTTTGGGGAACTTTCTTGATAAATGTCCCGGTTTAGAATTATTACTTCTGGTCCTTTCACTTCTTTTCGGAAAATTAGATAAGGAACAAGATTAAACAAAATATGGATGTTTAATCGAATAAATAACGTCTTATTTACAAAACAAAAATTCTACCATAAGTATCCAATATCACTAGAAGGAGAGAGACCGTAGATTTTACCTGTTCCTAAAATTTTGATCGGGAAGGAGAAATTCTAATTAGTAGGTAGTTGGTAGACGCGAAACTAGACATATCAAAAGAAAAAAGCTCAATACCATGATGCATTGCGAGATTTAGCACTAATCATCACTCTGTTTACTTAAATACGTAACGATTTGGTGCTACTGTTCGCTGTTTTTCTTATCGATAAATATCTGCATAATTAAAATAGCCCCTGGACGCATATGCATCACACTGAACGCTGAAGTAGTTTTGGTTGCCTATAAGGAAAGGAAAAGAGTACAAAGTTCTAAATAATACTTCGGAACTATTATTGAGGGTTTTTCCTTTCCTTTGAAAGCTCCTCCTTTCTTCATTCTTTCTCCATATAACACTTAATTGTATATCCATCACATCGAAAAAATCTTTCGATATCGGTGTTCTATATCAAGAATTTCTTTTAGGTTAACCCACTCCGTTTTTCTTAGTGAAACCTTGCCCACGAGATGAGATTTAGGTTGTTTCGTCTCGAAAATGTCTTGTCCAGACAATGTCTCGTCTCGAAAAGATGTATATTTTACATTACAAAAACTTTGTGTCGTCTCGTTTTCTATAGCCGTTTTCTCTGGCTCGATTCGTTTCGTGGGCAACTTTAGAACCTACTGTTTTCCCCAAAACGTTTTTACTACGTTTATCTTGAATACAGGGAAATCAGGGTGTATCTATTGTTTGATGGAAGGACTTGATCCAATATCACGCTGAGAACGTAGAACGTAGAATATTAACGTCAAACCCATTCATCTCCTCTCGCGTATACACACCAGTGCAAAACAACTTCTGATACACACTATACAAGCTATTTTAAGTACTCGTTCAGAAAATTTACGTGATGAGGAAATTGACTACCTTACATTACACCACTAGAAATTGTACAACCTGATGTGAGGAAATAAAATAATTGAATCCAGATTGAATGAGATGTTAGCCTGCTCGCTTCCTGTGCGCGTGGTCCCGAATTCAATCCCTGCGGAAGTCCATGCGAAGGAATAGTTCGGATCTTACTTAACTAATAACCGTAGGACCCTTTCTTAGGTTCTTAAGAGCCTGTTTAGGACGTTAAAACTATTGTAAAAGAAAAAGTGTAGGCCGCTTTTGTACATGCAAATAAATAAAAGAATTTATTTCCCCGATGGAGAAAGTTTCAATTCGAAAAATGTATCTTGAAACAAATTAAGCTTTATTTCCACAGGATTTTCCTGTAAACTAAACCTTTTTTCTCTCTCTCTCTCTCTCTCTCCACACACACACACATACAGATTGAGAGAGAGAGGCACAAAATACATTTTGAAACAATCTCTGTAACTAATGGTTTTCCAGCAACATCATTCCTCTTCAATCTCAAAATACGCAGCTTCACATCTCACTCAAAGTAATTAAAAGCTAAAATGTTTCCCCCGGAAGTTTTTTTTTTTCTTATCTCTCGGGCATAACTATATTTACCATGCTTGTTCTGCACACATTTTATTTCTGGGTTTTCCGGCAAATATTTAAACTTTCTACACCTCTAGTTAGGTAGAGTTGACTAAAGTTTCTATAAATAATAGACAAACTGTTGCTATTAACACGTTTTATAAAGAGAGTTCCATAAAACCAACACTTCCCAGGTTTTACTGAACACACAGGCAATACTAATGAGAGAAAAGGAGGATTAAAGGGATTTAAATGACTGTGGTAGTAAGCCGCATCATTATTGTCGTAAGGGTGGTTCAGATCCTTTCAAGTGAAGCACGTATGAAGAGTACAGGGAAAAAAACAATCAAAGTCCTGCTTTAAAAGAAAAAAAAAACAGATTTTAAGGTGTAAGCACTTGAATTTAAATTTATTTTTGGCCCTCTGGCACATTAACGGCTACGCCAAAGTGTCTAAAGTCAAAAAGAAATTGAAATTCAACTGCTTACACCTTAAAATGTGTATTTTCTCACAGGTTTTAAAACTGGACTATAATCGTTCTTCCCCTGTACTCTTCATTATGAATTGTAGAAAGATAACTTTTCCTTATCTCGTGATTACTCCTCGTCTGTCATTATAGAATCTGTGTACAGTAATAGTACCTCGCTTGGTGATATATTTATATAAACATAAACGCTACAATATATATTCAAACATTTTTCATTGCATTTGTAAATTAAGGAAATTAATTAACAATATCGTTTGCACCTATTCTGTCAAGTTTAATTTAATAATGATAAGTAACGTTTGTCTAATGTTGAAAATTCATTTCCTTAATTAAACTAACGAAAACTTGTTTATATTTATAATATTTTCTGGAAAATTAAAAACACATGAAACAAAACGTCAATTTGTGATAGTGCTTGAAAATGATATATATTTTTTTTTTTAAGTTTATATCAAATTCTCCATCATTATCACTCTATTACATATACTAGAGGTAGCTTAATCTTTTTTTCTAGGTTGCTAATATTGATGGAACCATTGTTATAAGGTAAAGAATAAAATAAGTCTATTAAACGTTTCGACGGAGCGGCCTTAGCTCAGAGTACAGAGCGAAGGCTTCATACTCGGAAGGTTCTGGGTTCAATAACAGCGAAGGATCATCCTATTTTTTAGTGATCTTCCTCAGTCACACAAGGCAAATGCTAGGATAGCACTTTCAAATGAAGCCTTGGTCGACTCCTACTCACATCACTTTCATTATTTTGTCTAGGACTTAGCCATAGACAATGTCATAAAAGACTAATTTAAACTTCTCTAGAATTTTATGGGTAGATACTTGTCTTGTCACTGATGTCTTGTTAATTAATATAGTGTTTGGAAATAATATAAACATTAACACTATTCACAAACAATGCACCTTTTTCGCTTTAATTAAATTTATGATTTCTCTAATTTACGCTACAACACAATGGGTACAGAATTTGACGGTTTAACATGCAAGATCAGCTTTACAGCTTACGCCATCTATCGTTTACTGAGTAATACTGACGGTTGGATCAAGACTCAAAATATCAGCAACATATCTGTATCATGTACAGTCAGAAGACATACCACCAACATAATTGTATCACCTTCACCCACAAAATGTATCACCAACAAAGATGTATTACCTTCGCCCCACGCTTAATAAAACTGCACTTTTTGTACTCCATTATGTACACTTAAAGTAAGTCATGCTTTGATAACATTCTATGCAATTTAAATGTCAAAAAATATGAATAACTGGTGTTTACAAATTAAACTGTATTAAAAGCAATTCTGGTTTCTTAATAAAGAAATAAAAAAGAGTTTGCGCGAACGAAGATGCAACCCAGAACGCATTAAGGGATTAAGCCATGTAGCCACAACACAATTGTCAGGTCTATTCGTGATATATTCAAGTAACTCGATACAAAAAGTAAGTAGGCACGATTTTATCAAGTATCTGGTCTTTTGGGGTATTTCCGACACCCTAAGCATTTTCGTGTCTTAGGCTCATATGAAGCATTGAGATGAGATTTCTGCACCTCGTCATAAGACATGTTGTCTCTTCTTTTATTTAATATATGATTCACTCTGCACATCCGAATACTCTGATAACTGAGGGTGTTCATATGAAACTAGTGTCCAAACAAAACATGGGTAATTCCGACACTGTAGTGAGGCACTTCCGACACTAAATGAAAACACAAATAAACATTTGACAACTATCACTCTGTACTCAGTAAGACATTTTACAATTACTTGACATTGCTTGTGGAAATGGCATCGGACAGACTATTTTAAAACGAAGTGATTTTAAAGAGAATAATACGTAAAAAAAAATATCGCATCGCTAGCTTTCCTCGTTAACCCCAAGAACAAAAGTCAAACACAGGATGAAAGAAAAAACTCGATCAGAATCAATTCAAATTACCTGCGATATTGATAATTCGTCCAAAGTTTTATAATAAACACCTGAAGGAGCAGGGATTTTATTATTGGGTTAAAAAGTCCAGAAGTTTCAAATCTACTTGTCAGTCAAAATCCCAAAGTTTCTATGCTAAGCTCGGTTCCTTTTTGATGGGAGACCAAGTTTGATTTATCCCCAAATTCTTGTTTTTCTTCTTCTTCTTTTGTACTGCAACGTGTATCAGGGAACGTGAAACGCTTTTGCAGCTGTAGCCGACTCATCGTATTTCTTACCACATCAAAACCGGAAGCCATGTTTTTTTCTTCCTAGAGTCTTGCAAAGTCTTTTATGAGTAGTTACGAACATTGTTTGATATGGAAAATAAAGAGAGACATTTTTGGAATTTATACGAAGAGTGTCACGTGGATTTGTGTAAAGAAAATATAGAAGTATACTGTTGGTGAAGATGTCGGAAGTACCCCACAACGTAATGTCGGGATTGCCTCAAATTCTCCTAATATTAGAAATATATTAATTCTTGGAATCTGTAACTACCTGTGCACTTACAAAGTTTTACCCTTTGATATTATGCAATGACTTTGAACTCCATGATCAATACTTGTTGATAAAAAGTTTTGAACCAATTCTTCTATTTTAAAATAGGGACATATTAGTCACGTTTCCTGGACAATTTGCATTACAAATATATGATTCTGGTTCTTCACAAATACAACACACAAACTCATAAATCAGTACAGCGATTCAGTAACAACGAAGTCTCTTTCTCGAATATTGTTTATATCACGAGCTGACTATTGTACAATCTACAGTGTTGCAAATTTAGAGGTGTTGGAATTCCCCAACTGTCGAGAATACCACAAACGAGCATGTAGCGAACAAAATGTCTGTAAGAAATATAGTAGAAGTAATCGAGAAAAGAAAGTGTATACAATAAGTGTATATACATACGTCACCTCAGAAATATATAAACATATTACCGGCACTTTCTGTACATATTTTTATGCACAAAATTAAGGTCATTTTAAGGAAAATGTACACAAACAATGCTACTAGAATTTTCTACAGTCTATATTGTCTGGTCCCAACATTACCTCACTTGAAAAATCTCCAGTACGAAGAAAAAATTTGGTAAACTTAAGGACTTTCATTGTTTCGAAATAAGAATATGTTGTGTTCTCTGGACAAGTAGGCATGTTTATTGCAGTTTCAAATTCCTTCCAGTCATCTTACAAAATGTATTAATTTATTTTTTTCCATGCAATTAAACTCAATTATCATATTTCATCCTCTTAATATTTTAAAATAATAGTTTTGAGTTGTCCAGGTTCCTCAAATTCTACTTCGACGAGCCGCCACTAGTCAAAATTTTCAAAATTGTTCTCTAGTATATACTCTAACGTAGCTTAACTATATTAAAAACAAGAAGATGTCACTGCATGCGCAGAAAAAGAACTGTTCTGAAAATGAGATATTCAAGTTTTATTATTTTTAATGTAAAATGATGAAATCACAGTTTTTCTAAGTACTATAGTCTATGTTTTGTATTGGACAGAAATAAAGGATATAATAGATAAGCGTTGTATATAATATAAAACAAGCTGAATACAAAAAGAAACAAACTGGAATATAGAAACAAGCGCAAAAGAAACAATACAATTATTCTTTGTATTAGCGAGAGAGAATGAAATTTACATTTCGTTATAAAAGTTTTATAGTAGCCTAGATCTGCTTTATTTTTGCAGCTAAAACACGTTAGGGAATGAACATAACATTATATAAAGTAAAGATAATGAAAAGCAGCTGTCGACAAACCCATTAATGTACCAAAATCCAATTACCGTTTTTCTTCCAAATCTATCACTTTGTTAATTGTATGTGAACATGGTGTAATTTGTAGTCCAGGGAATTATTAAAAGACACAGCATTTGTATTATATTTCAAATGTAGCTTACTAATTACAAGTGTAGCTTCCAGCAAGAGATTTGAAGAAAAAAATAATTATTATCATAAAACGTCTCTACTGTGATGCATTAGACGTAATTTCGCTATTTGGAAATCGTTTGTATTTTGTCTTTTATTTTTCGCAAGTTGAATTTTAAAGGAGACGTATCAAAACATTGAATCAGAAGAAAAAAAATACTTTTAGAACATGCTGTTAAACAGAAAAGAGAGGAGCTCGTATATTTGTTGTCTAATTTTTAGGTTCCTTGATAGTGTAGCTAACAATAAGGGACCTTGCATTCCCGCCTCTTTCGTCCGTCTGCGTATTCGTGTCAAAAATATGTCACGCTCCATAAGGTATAGAGAAGTGGTTGAGGTGTCATTGGAAAGGCTTTGTTTTGACTAAGCCAGAGCCGCCGGAACCATATTGATTAATGCAATGGGTCTGTGTTGGAAACATAATATATTTTTTAAAAAAATGTGTATATTCTGTTAGACGTATGGGCACTAAACTTGGCACAAACGTTATTCGATAAATTAGAAAAATATTGTCTGTGCTCAGTCCCTAAGTAGGGGAAAGTTGAATAAAACGAGCAGCTATAACTTTCCTGGACTGTAGTGTGTATAGTAAGCAACTACCCAGAATGCTTTTCGGCTCAAATAAAACTTTCATCCTTTTACCACACAGGGATATAGTCAAACATTTCAGTGTTGTTTTTGTTTCTTCTGAAAATTGCATTTTCCAAAAATACTAAACTTTTCCCGTTTTGTTCAACCGGTATGATAAAATGCGATAATAATTTAAATCAATAGCAAATTTCATCATATATCGAAAATCATTAATATAAACCGATAATAACATCTGTTTATAAGTACACAGGCCATGACAACAGTGATAATAATAGAGGAAGATAAAATTTCAATAAATACACCATTCTGAAAGACAAATGAAAGGTGCAATTTCTGTTTTCATAAGCTACACAAAAATTGCAAAATAGTTTCGAACATTTCCCAAAACAATGCCCTTTTTTCTATCGTTTTGTAAAATAATTTTAATTCTTTCAGTAAATACCTATTTAGAATCTTGATAGAATCAGCGAGCCCCATTTTGTCCAACAACTTCCATCCTCGTTTTGTTCAACGACATAAGTTTTAAGATTCCAAGATGGCGCTGCTCAGTAACTTGCACAGGTCAAACAAACTACCACTATATTGCATCTAAATAACTGTTAAATAAGGTGATGTATTTGTATTTTGCAGTTCAGGCTTAACAAATCCACAAACGAGCAATTAACATAAATTAAAGCGTTGATTTACATTTACATTTTTAAACAAAGTACATTCAAACTGCGTCATTAATAAAACCACCACTCCAGGTGGCGGAACTGCTTCTGTGGTGCATCCCGTATGTAATTCAACTCCCACCTGGTTGATGGCAGCATTAGTCTGAGCTGGGCGGGCACACCTCTCCATTCTACTCTACCTCCCCCTTTGTCAGATTTTCCTTTACCCCTGTTGTCAGTGTTGCCAACTATAAAAATAAACATGTTCAAATTGCTTTCATTTGTTCGACTTATCCGCGTCAAATTTGACATCAATATTATTGTAGGCAATAGAAAAATACTATGTCACCGTCTCCAAGCTCCCCTGTTGTCAGTGTTGCCAACCTATCTTCCAAAAAATATGGTTTTGCGTTTCAGATGATACCAAGAGAAGAATTCCCAACTAGTGGAGTGTCTGTGGTTACGTAGATCACCTGTGGTGGTGGACTTAGTACAGATACTCTCACTAAGGAAGGAAAATAACCTTCCAGTTTATCAATATCAAGAAGGGGTTCTGTGACGCAGTAATAAAAGTTGCGTGAAGATGTGTTAAACTATAAAACTTTATTTTGCTTAAAAGAACTCGTATTTCTTTATACTTACGACCTCGGGAACGTTTTACCTCGTATTAGAAGCAATTCAACCTCCTAAATTAGATTAAATAAAAATCCAGCGTCTGAATCCTTATATCCTATTCCTAGCGAGTCGTTATGTGACGCTGACCACAGAATAAATTTGGAAACGATACGTCATATATCACCCATAGTATGAAAAAAAAAAACAAGTGCTGCCATCTGGTGTATTGGGTCTCCTCATCTGATTTTGTGATGCACTCTTGCAGGGTTAACGTACGAAACATTGCAGACCACAGGTCTACACACGAGTGTCGCTAGTATCGATGTTGTACGGAAAAACATTGATGATACACTTCTTATTCTATGGGGAAACGTTGAAAGACCGCGCTCTGGCGTCACGTAACGACATGTCAGAAATAGCCTTCTCTGGGGAGAGAATACGTTGCAGCTTAGTACATTATATGACCGTGCTACACTAAAAAAATATATTCCTGGAAAACGTTAGGCAACCTAGTCGCCTGGAAATTTCCAGTAGCTTGACTAATATAAACCAAACATAATTGAGTTTCTGCAGGATACTGTGAAAAAAAAAGAAGCCTGAAGCAAGATTTGAACACAGGTTGTCCGTTACAAGTGCAGCGGCTGGACCACGCTGCCAAGGAAACAGCAGATCAAAATAATAGAGAGTGTCAGATAAGTGTTACCCGAACCCCGAAGACATGAACCAAGTTTACTGCCACGACTTTTCTATTTATAAATGAAGGATCTGAATACTCAAACATTAAGATAACTTCCCATTACTGCGAAAATAAGCGATGAAGATGTAGGCAGCAAATACTTGATTAGCATTGCATGTTTGGTTACAGTAAAAGGAAACCATCTGCTCTTTCTGCACAAGTCCGCAATAGAACATCAATTTTAGTTTAAAGAAGCAACAAGTTAGACTGAGCCACGTCGGGTGCTCTTGCACATGTGCTACCGTCAGGCTTCTGCAGCGAGCATCTTATTGCTCCGTTGAAAAAAATGCGGCGAGACCTTTCCAAAGACACCTCAACCATATTCCTGACCCTAGTAGTTTTAAAGTAGAAATTTCCCTCCTATCTGTGGCACTACCCTAAAAACGTTTATGATCTATACGGGTTTGGACTAGTCTCGCCGGGACCTTTCCAACGACACCAGAATCACTTTCCTAATCCTAGTAGTTCCTGAGTTGAAAGCTCTCGAAAGACTGCAGTACAGCGCTGTTCTATAAGGCTTCACATTTTCAATTGAATTAATACCTATTTGGTAGTTTAGATGTCACCAAAATAAGTTGTGATATACGGTATTATCAGTGCACTTAACTACGCCAATAATACAGTTTTTTTATGAACGAATAGAATACAAAGAAGAAACTAGAACAAACATACTGATTTTATACTTCGACATATACACCAGACAGTAGAAGAAGCTACTATTCATAAATTACTCCCTGACGCTTAACTGTAGAAACCACTACAGCCACTACTTTACACAAATTATTTATAATTATCATTAAATCAATTGTCTTTCCAAATATTCATAATCTTCGAAATTTGTAATCGACATTAAGTTGGTCATGATACATTTTTATGTCTTTAAACTTTCAAGTATATTTTAAATTTGAACTTAATTCTTTATTTTTCTTAGCACAAACTGACTTGATAATTGTGGTGGTAATAAGCACAATGCAGTTACAAATGAAATAAGTGAATGTTTATTTTAAATGTGTCCGTAAATCGATGAACAAGGAATTGTGTTAAAAATTATACGAATGTTTTCTACGGCAAATTGTGTTCAGTAAAACAGTAATAGGGCACTTTACAGAAAGAGTAATTTAAGAAGATTGAAAGCCCTCGAACGTGGCCCTTTTGAAAAAAGAGTACCAGGTGAAAACTAGAGGTGAGAATTGTAGACTTCACAAAATTAAGACATAATTAGTTGTTTTTTTGGTTTCGGAATTACAAGGTAACCAAAAAAGTTCTTGCTGTTTTTGTTAGGAACAGTGGTTCACCAATGGTGGCTCCTTCTGCTGCAATGCATGTTGTACACGATCCAACTGCTGGGAGTACAGGTCGGCAATGATGGTTTGGTCTAGTGGTAGCAGCAGCTCGTAGTGCCTAGTTCTAGTCCATCAGATAAAGCAACGATGAACAGGCTTTCACTCGTTGGTACCTGTTGACTTCCGACAGTGTGTGGGGTAACCACTTGCTCAATTTCTACGTCTTTCATACGTAGTGCAGGCCGTGCCAAGTGGGCCATAAGGGAACCCGGGAATTTTCTGTCCTTCGAAGCCCTGTTTTTTTATTAGACTTTAATACCAATTCAATTTCCTGCATCATTTTAAATAATTTCTTCATATGATAATCCTCCCTCCACATTTAGGAACCAGATAATACTCGCAATGAAAGATTCACATCTTTTATCATTTTTCAAAATGTGTTCTTTACCTGAGATGCATGCGAAAAGTGAAACATTTTTAGAAAGAAGAAACTTAAATTTGGGCCAACCGTATCTCAGCTTTGTATTCGGGAGCAGGGCCGTAACCAGCTTAAACCTTCAGGGGGGCTCAACCCAAGTTAAAAGGACTAAAGTACAAACAGAGGCTACTTACATTAAACGAGACATTCTAGCAGAAACAGTAAATTCATACTAAAAAGTGGCTAACTTCCGCCGATCAGACATGATCACAGTAAAAATTAGAAAGTTATGGAGGAGGTACTTTTAAAATCTGAAAAAAGTCCCTTTATTTTGACAATGAAGGTCCGACTTACGATATTCAAGAAGGGGATCACGAAGTGTTAAAGGGAGCTCAGCCCCCTGTCTCCTCTGGTTACGGGTCTGTTTGGGAGGTTGTGATTTAAATTCAACACCGACTAACCTGTTAAGATTTCTCTGGGTTTCTTTCAGTTTACTATATAGTACAGGAAAAAGTGACCAAAAACATGTTATGCTGAAAAAATATTCACCACACAAAACTTTGCTCATAAGTCATATTTTGGGCCAGGATTGAAGAATCTAATGAGTCCATAAAAATTGGAGGGAAGGAAAGTCGTTTTTATGGCGGAGGGAAGGGAGATTTATTCATTCACTATAAAACCCTATGGTAACTGACTGATGAAAATTCCCAGGCCATACTACTGGAGAAAGAAACACCAAATTCGGTACGAATAACCTAAAGCAGGTACCGGGGAAAATCCGACAGTTTGAGAAAGTCGCCATCTTGGATCCAAAATGGCCGCCATACCCATTCTTGTATAGAATACACAGTCTAAACCGCTGGGGCTGTTGAAGTGAAACTTGGTATGAAGGTAAATCATCACTAGCAGGTTACAAAACAATTACAAAATATCTCCAAAGACGCCATCTTGAATTCAAAATAACGGACCAAAAAAAAACATTTTCCACACCGTTTGAGCTAGAGATAGGAAATTTGGCATAAATGTTTATTATTACGAGTAGTTTAGGAAAATATTACAATATTTTGAAAAAGTCCCCATCTTGGATTAAAAATGGCCGCTAAACCTTTTGTTGTATAGAGTGCATAGCCTAAGCCACTAGAGCTGGAAACACCAAATTTGGTAGAAGCTACATTATTACCAGTCCTTGCGCAAGCTGCATAAGTCCTTGTATGTCTGGTTGTACTGTTTGGTGTTCTACGTAAGTGCATGTAGCAAGTGACCGCCATCAATGACATACCTTGCCACATTGTCCAATAAAATATCCTCACACTCTTGGTCACCACATGTAAACTCATCATACAAAAAGAAGATGTTACATTTTTCCGCATTCCAGAGCTAATACATAGCGATAACGGGCAAGGAGATATTTCTTATCTGAAGAAAGTTAAAAGATCCTCGCCTCTTGTGAAAAGCATTCGTTGATACAAAATTAGTGGATCAACATTAACAACACGCTCATGCACTTTTAATGATGAGTTAACTGCTGCTAGGGGCCGTACATGATCTAAATGTCTCGAATCAAGAAGATTTGTATCTAAGGCATCTCAACATTTGGACAAACCAAAAACAGCGTGCCAGTCTACGGTCCTTCCACCTTACGGCTACCCTGTCCTCCAAGGTGAAAGTCGCAGCAGGACACCCAAGATTGCCTTTTTCGTTACTTTTTGGGGTCTCCTGGCGCTCCTTTGAACCCAAGGCACCTCGTACCGAAGACGCTGGGGATCACATGGGGTACCTACGTGCCAGGTTTGGTCCGAATCGGAGCACTTCGACCATTTCCTTTTGGGTCACCTTGTGCCCGTTGGAGCCCCTGCTCCCATTAAATAGTAAGCCAAAAAACCTTGGGGTGACCAAGGCCAAGCACCATGTCAAGAATGATTTCAATTGGTTAGCCATTTTGGCGTGGTGCGCGAACATACATCGTCTCTTTCATTTTTATATGTACAGACTCGCTTTACTTCGATGGAGGCCCTGCGCCCCATGTATCCTAACCAGACTCTCCGGTGTAATGTGCCCCCGTGATACAGATCTGCTTCCATACCGCTCTTGGGGCTCCACCCCCATAGGAGAGATTTGCCCCAATTATTGTAACTTACTCGTGATGCTACACTTTCATACCAAATTTCGTTTCTCTATTTTCAGTGGTGTCAAAAATTGGTTTCTGGGTGGCCATTTTGGATTAGAGATGAAGACTTTTCTAACGTTTTTTTATATTATCGTGACCGACTCGTGATGGTACACGTGCATATAAAATTTCATTTCTCTAGCTAGAACGGTGTGGAAATAGTTTTTGGACAGCCATTTTGAATCAAGAAGACGACTTTTTTCAAATTGTTGTGATATTTTTATAAACTGCTCGTGATAATACACCTTTATGCCAAATTTCATATCTCTAGCTCAAACGGTGTGGAAAATGGATTTTGGGAGTTCGCCATATTGGATTCAAGATGGCGTTGTTGGAGACATTTTGTAATTGTTTTGTAACCTACAAGTGATAACGTACCTTCATACTATGTTTCACTTCAGTAGCCCCAGAGGTTATGGCTGTGTATTCTATAAAACAATGGGTTTGGCGGCCATTTTGAATCCATTACTTTTTTTTTTACTTTTTACTTTACTAACGGATTTTGGTTGCAAGTTACTGGTCAGAGAATTGTACTAGGATGCCGTTTCTGGTTGGAATAAGTCTTGAGATAGCAATGATGAAGAACATATTATAGGAATTGATTTAACAGTTAATAAGTTTGATTTATATTGCTTTGGGTTGCGTTAGTTTCAAGCATTAAATGTTCATCAGCAAGTCTGTCGACATGTATACCTTAATCTGGTAGTTAGATTTAAAGAATATTTAAAGAAACGAACCATAGTGGCCATTTAATCTAAAGTAACACCAACAACTTTATTATTCATTTGAAATTGGCTGAGTTAATCTTGGTTTCACAACCGAGAATAAGAATTGTTTTCAGCAACAATGTCAATAAAACCTTACCAAATTCTAATCCATAATTTCCTATCAATATCTCGATATTAGATTAGTTGCTAGGCATTTAGACATACATACTTTTATCTCCTACGATGCGTATATTAATTACAAACAAATCCTATGCCTATTATAGGAGATAAATCACAATGAAGCTTCGTAACGCAGACCAATGGATTCTCCTTAAATCGTTAACTAGCATTTTCATTTAGCGACCTAATAACAAGAGAACAAAACTAATTTCATTTCTACGTTGTTGTTTTTTGAACGCCATTTGTTCGTGAATAATGTTTGCTTGGCGCATACTTCTTATTCAAAGCTTGATTCTGATTATCTCAACAGGATCTCAGCAGTCTGAATTTTTTGGAACATATCCAGTTAACAGAAATGGCTAGGATGTTAAAGTGGTTTCGTTCGCCGGATCAGTTTGATCCATGATGCCTATCGGAGTCTTGAGTCGCTGAGCGTATCTAAGGATGATGGATTCTGGTCTGTATTTCTTTCCTGTTTTGATATAGCGTCTGATGAACAATGAGGAAGATCTTGTATGCAGACGGCCCTGGAACATTTGGTAGAAGATTGGGATGCCCTAAGTGGCGTTCGTCTGACATGTCTGTGGACGGTGAGAAACACCGCAGGCCGTCAATACTATCCAGATGAACACCCCATCATAGGGGCTCAGGATGTGCGCACTTTTTGTATCAGTGTATAATCGAAGCAGAGGCTATCTACTAGTTAAGCCTGGCCCCTCTAAAGAACTTAGTGTAGCTAAAAGGATTACACAGCATTTGGATACAAAACAGTTTACAAAAGACTGGTTAATTCTGGTTCTATCCGAAAAGCTACCCAGACTTCTAATTACGAGATGAGCATGTCCAAATGCCTATTCCCTCACAACTATCCTATTTTCTTTGCAATAAATTTATATTTTCTGCACAATATTGAAGCAAAGTTTCTTGATGATATCCAAAAAAAAAAAACTCTTCGGCGCACACACTGAAATATGTCAGAAATAAATTTCAATGTTACTTACGTTTACCTAAAGTGTTATCTTCAATATATTGAATTTTCGATCGTTGATTATTGCGCCATTTATTGATTTCTACAGGGCTAAGTAGGAACCATTCTAAGAAAACAAATCTTTAATGATTTCTCATTGAAACTTCAAATGAAGAAGAAACCGAAACAACTTCTCTTTCGCCAGGCAGTCTTAAGCACTCTTGAGTAAAGCCAGACGCCATTTCTTGTTTGTATCACAAGAACTTCAAAAGCTAACAAACTAAAAAAATCAATGAATACTTACTTTTCTTATTTTCTTACAAAGTATTTCCTTCGCTGCTTTTCCGTAATGTGAGAAGAAAAATCAATGTCCTGTATGCAAACAGCTTGCAAATAATTTTTTGTTCAAATTTTTCATTGAATGGAAAATAAAACTACGTGTGCGGCCATCTTCTTTCATACATTTTTTTTTGTATGTGACGACAGGATGTAAGGTGATTGACAGTTAGTAAAAGGGGACAAGGGAGTAGAGGATTTCTCTTTGAAAACTTAACATGAATGACAAGTTATCAAAATCTTAAATCTTCAGTGAAGATATTGTAGACTAGCATTAAAATATTTCTAAATTTTACACGCAAACACACATACATATACAAACAGAAATATCGACTTACACTTATTTGATTGCGAATGGTTGAATGAAAGAAAGTCGTTCTTTAATTAAAACAAAATATATATATGAAGGAGCCCAGTCAGGGGAGTGTGCATATAAGCTACCACCAGGCTTCAGCAGCGAGCATGTTATTTTTAATGATCAATGTTTCGTTAGAAAAATTGCGACGAGACATTGTCAACAACACCTGAACCATCTTCCTAAACCTAGTTGTTCCTTAGTTGAACATTTTCCCGTTCATGGGCGGATTTACAGGGGGGACACGGGGTTCATTGCACCCCTCAGTCACTTCAAGATTTAGAAAAGAGACCCTGGGGGGGCAATTACTTTAACCGTGGAAGCTATTCCGGGGGGTTTCATAGCCATTCAGAAATGACTAGGGGAGCAATGAACCTCATGCCCCCTGTAAATCCGCTCATGTTCCTGGTATCTCGGAACACACTCCTGAGATCTAGATGATCTATTATACGTGTTTGGACTAGTCTCTCCGAGACCTTTCGAACGACATCTCAACCGCCTTGCTACTCCTAGTAGTTCCTGAATTGAAAGTTGTGGACAAACGATTGTATAATCCTAAGGAAACGATACTGAGGGGAGTTTTCGCAAAGTTTTACAAAATGTCTCTTCATGGGTGCTTTCGTCGTGTAATACAGTGTCGGACATATAAGAGCTGTTGTCGTAGAATTGATTTTACCGCAGGAAAAGTTCGTGCGTTGTTTCTAACAGAGGCGAAGTGCGTGAGCGGCGATTGAGAGTTACCGATAATTAATGTAATTTACGAGTTGTTTTGTATTAAAAAAAGAACTCATCAGTTGAATACCTAACGATGTTTGAGGGGAGCGAGCAAGATTATTATCACTATCGTGAAATACAGTAGAGGAAAGTTCTTTATTCTGGTTATCTCTTGAAGACGAAATAGTACGAATGACGTGTACGCAAATTGCGAATTATCGCAAAATTATATTTCTTCAGTTAGAAAACAATCCATGGACTTGATCACTCAACCTCCGCTCAAAGACCCGGATTTAGAGGTGGTAAATATTTAAGAGCGCGTGTATTTGTTTGTTGAAGTCGACCTTGCTCCCTATTTTCCAGTATATATTAAGTCTAGTGAGTCACAGCGTATCAGACAACCAATGAAAGTTAAAAGAATGAAACGTAATTCAAAGCTCTGGATGAGAAACTGTATTCGAAAACCGAGATTGGAGGAAGACAGAGTTTGCAAAATATATAACAAGAAACTCGTTTAATGTTAAACTCGAACTTTGTCAGGAATCTTTTACGATATTCAAATTCTCACAAACCAGTGTATGCAACCAGTGACGAGAAAGTATGTTAAGAATGTTTAGTTTAGAATCTTGAAGATAGTAAATGTCTGCGTGGAGGAATGTCAATAACTATGGATTTCAAAATGAATGATAAGAATTAAAACAATTCTGAAGACTGTAATATATAAATGAAGTTTGCTTTCCAAACCACTAGTTATATTAATAGGATGGTGAAACAGCAAACCATTCGAGAATTTGCAAATTACATCCCTGCATTCCTCCCTAATCTTGACCTGGTCTGATTCTACATCCACACTTTCCGGCTCGATTTAAACCAGACGAAAAATCGGGCAGCCCTGACATAAAGTGGGTAACGAACCCAATTACCCACTTTCCCTGCTGACCAAAAACAACTACTCAAGCCACTAACAACAAGACAAACGTATCTTCAACAAAGCACGAAGCTTCCTGAATAAAGAAATCACTGCCTAGCAGACAGCTTAGGTAGATTTCAAGAATCGGAAAAATGAATGCTTGAGGAAACAATTCGAACGTAATAACATAAAAAATATTAAAAAGACAACTTCAGTGAAAGTAAGTACGTCAAAATAATCCTCTGGACAAAATAATTACTTCAACACCTTTGTCCAGAGGATGATCTCACAGATGAATGAAAAGTCATTAAAGAGAGATCCGCTAGACTCCTCCCTAGATAAAAAAAGAATATAATACGAAAAGGAATGAAGATAGTATTTTTTCCTGTATTAGCCCCTCAAGCTCCGCCGACAAGGGGGAGAAAGAGGAAACCAGATGTATGGAAACCCATTGAAAAACCCACTGAGTTACCCTTCAGCAATGACTCCTTTTTCTCCTACGTACAGCTGAAGATCTTCACGTGCTCCAAATTATGCTTACCTATCGAGACAGCATCTGAAGTTTCTAATCCGGCACAATTATGAGCCAGCTCAACAATCCGGAAAGGACCATGGCACAGGAAAAAGTACTTACTTACCTTCCTTTCCTGACCTGAGCTGAGCTCAGCTGCACTGGCCCTTATTCCTTTAAGTGCAACTGAACCTATGAGCGGGAAACTAATCAGTGTTGCCACCTCGTATCTGTTAAGAAAGTTTGAATTTTGTGCAGCTTCCTTGTAAGTCTGGTTCTCTTTGAGATACGTATTTGTGTGACAGAAAAAAAACAAAGGTTCTTAGGTTCGGAAACTCGCATCTCTTGCTAACTGGGGCCACGTCATGCTTCATCGTTTTATTATTCACTGAATTGTTGGTAAGTATAAGCTCTGTTCCTATAGCATTTGTTTCTGTGAAACATTGAGAATCGTGGTAATATTTTTTTAAATGTCTAATTAAACAAAGAATATAATTTGAATGGTAAGCTTAAAGGTAATGATACTCCCCATCATCATAATACAGAGGCATTAAGGGAAGAAAGGAACCTTTCTTTTCCATGCTTACATCTTTATAATAAACTTCCTGAATTCTAAATGAGTAAATATATATATAAAACTTCGATTGCATTCATATCAATATCAATGGAAACCCTGATGAAATTGGGATTTGTAAAGTACAAGAACTGACTGCGCGTTACAATGTGACGAGATAATAATAATCAAATTTTGAACTATTTCGGTGCATTTTTTTCTTTTTGATTACTAGCAAAAACATTAATGAAACAATTCTGGCTGAAGAACAGAGATACTGGCCTATTATAAACAATCCTATTTGCTTTGATATTTTATACCTTTTTGTAATCTTATTGATGAAGGATGCCTTATAATTGTAATAGAATTAATTCTGAATTAGATATCCTGCAACAGTTCTAAGTCTCCTAATAAAATAGGCTCTACGTTACTCCACCAATACCCTCACCTTACAAACAGTTTTATTGTGATGCTAATATTGTTGGAATGTTGATATAATCATTGTTAAATACTTAACAAATAAAGTCTTTATTTACAGGTATGGAAGGAAGAAAATCAAAGAAAACCATTTTCAGCTGTCTGCTCTCTTCTAGAACAAAACGAATTCTTCAAATGCTACAAAGGGATAACTCACACTAATCGATCGTTCAACCAGAACCCCAAGAAGACGATGGCTTCAAATCTCTTCAGCAAACTCCCACAACGGCTTTAGTTTTGCGTCATGAATCTGAGCAGCTACAATTTCCCACACGGCAACCAGAACCCCAAGAAGACAGTGGTCTCCAATTTCATCAGCTACTTTCCAGAACCTCTGAAGTTATG
>JAGDQP010036478.1:3055-19049 GCA_022664845.1 Lepisma saccharinum | reverse complement strand
ATTTCAACTTTATACCAAACACCTTAGACCACCACATTTCTCTTTGAAAATGTCGTAGTTATCTCAACGACGTACGTCATACTAAAAGAGCGAAGTGTTGTATCGACGTTATTTTCATTAAAATCTTAGTGCTTTGGGACATATTTTGCACTTTGTGTACGACTTTCATACCAATTTCACAATTTGCTCGTTCAGTTTTTATATGGCAACACATCGCTGCAACATTTTTAATCGTTCAAGCTTCCATATAAAACTCCCTTGCTCTTACAATTGTTTTTCCTGGAATGGATAAGAAAGTGATGATTGAAAGCTCACCGCCAAACCTATGCAGCCTCCTTTTGTTCTGTGCTTCTTGGAGGCATCTTTCCCTACGATGAACTAAAGAGAAAACAAAAGAAGGCTATAGTTAGATTGCTTCATAGCTGCTGAAAATCTCACTCCGTGTTTCATGCAGACAATTCAGAGAGGGGGGGGGGGGGAAGGTGGAATGCTAATAGAGGAGTCTCATTTCAAAAACAGTATTTTCTCTCTCTAGAACTTATGCTTTCCTTAACAAACTCCCGGTGCCATTTTGAATCTCCTACGGGCATTTCTTCCAGCCCACTCCTTAGGTTCAATCATTGGTACCATCAGATGTAATAATTATACACGTAAGTTGGACTGGACTTGTGCCGAAGGCAAGTATGAGAGTTGAACTGTCCGTCAAATGTTTAAGCCACAATTTCCCACTTAAATGTAAACAGGGTAACACGTTCTCGTCATAATCCGGACTGGACACAAATTTGATTATTACGAGATTTTAAAGAACACAGCTTTTAAAAATATTCCCGGTGATAAAATTATTATATAGGTTTACATTGCGGATAAATGTATTATTTTTATGAAAGAATAATGCGGTTAATACTTATCTCTACATATAAAATTGAAAATGAATATGTTTGCGTGAGCGACTGGAATAATTTTACGCACATGATCAGACACTGGACGAAACTGGGAAGTTATCATATCACTTTGATTCTAAAATAATTATCTTCAGAGATAATCGACCATCTAATTATCCATTGCATTTTAATGGCGGTGGTAACAATAAAAAGGAAAGTACGCGGCAAACCACACTACAATGTTATTCGACGGGTTGATGACCACTTCCAAGTGGTCAAATTTGGCATGTAATGATTCTGTTATGTATTTGTTTCCATTTCGTATTTTGCCATCGTCTCCTAGAGCGAACTAGCACAGAGGATATACATTCTTTGGTTTCTGAAGTATTTGGGAACAATATGTGTGGTGTCTAGGTCACCCTTGTCCTGCAATAGAAAACTGGAGCAAAAGAATGCAGACAAAAGCACTGAACGTTGAGTGTTCTAACGAGAAAGTCCCTTCTTTTTCGATGTGTGTGTGAGCGGCAGCGTAAAATCAAGCATAATTGTGTATATTTCTTCTATCTTTTGTAATTATATATATTACGTATTTAATATATGTATATATATTGTGTATTTCCCCATTTGTGCATTTTATTAAGTACTCCAGCAGCTTCCTTTATTCGGAACCACACAAAACAAAATGCTACTTTCGTATTAGTCCTCCCGTAGGAAATACAAGGGTTATATGGCAAACATAGCATCTTCTTGAGTGGGGAAACCATTACATAATACACCTTAAAATGTTTAAATACACAGTCTATTAACGGTGGTCCAGCGTCTTGTGGCAGTAGGGTTCACGGAGTGTAGGATACATATCCCAGTTAGGTCCAGGATGATTGTGGAAATTTAAACAGCTTATTTTATTGAGAGAGGCCGAAGTAATTAGTACTACGATGGCATAAAAGGACCTTACGAAATGTCCTTGTATCTGATTTAGTATCTGTTTATTAATTCCCTCATTCTTCTCATGGAACCCACGTTTTTTTGACAAATCACTTCTATAAACTATGGACTACCTTTGGGGAAAACCACGTTTAAGGAAATATGCCAATTCACTCTACGTTATGCGTGGTGTAGGGAAAAGGGTTATTTTAAAAAAAAAAAAAAGAAAAAAAAAAGATGTGCAACCGGAGAGAAAGGTTCCAAAGTGTGGTCCTGATTAAATGCTATACTATAAAACAGAACTGCACTTTGGTTAAAAGGTAAAGGTATCCCCTGTGCGATACGCATGCGCCGTTTCTCGACCAACGACACGAAGTAAGATGCCCAGGAGTACCAAGGACACTCTGGTACTCAATTTGATAGGAGGATGAGTACACCTCAGAACGACAGGCATGGGAGCACGGAAGTTCGATTTCAGTCATACATGTACTTAGCACAGAAATGTGATGGTTTGGTCATTTCGAAGTGAATAGCAAACTGGCTAAATTAATATATTATCTTGAAGGTTAAAAAATGACCATTACGGAGAACAGAATGAAAAAAAACAAAAAAAAAAACGCATGGTATTATTGGGGGAGGAGTAATTCAGCAGCATGTTTAACACTAACAAGGGAAGTCCTTAAGTTCTGAAAGATTTTTATTTTTATGAAAATTGTTTTCCTGGCTAATTTCGGGTCGCTATTTACCGTGGTGAAAGTCACTCGTTTCGGAAATACGTTGTTTGCCCGCTACACTTTGGTAATCTTGTCACGCCGAGCCTAAAAATTGTTAAAGCGTTGGACATTCTGAATACATGTTCTGTTACATTTTAAATGAGAAATACATCGAAGCAAACGGGCAATTGTTGGGTGCACAGTAACATGCCAGATGAAAGTCTACAAAATCAGTTAATTTTCAGGCTCGCCGTGACAAGTTTACCAAAGCGTAGCGGGAAAATAATGCATTTCCGAAACAAGTGAATATCACCACACTATTTACCGACCCGAAATTAGTCAGGAAACCAAGTTTCACAAAAATCTTGCTCTCACGACTTGCAAGATATGAGTGAACCGGAAAAGAGTGGATATTTAGGGTAACTGTTACAAGCAGAGATTATGGAAGTGTATATACATAAAGCACTTCACCTACTGTTCCAGCCACGAACCACCACTGCAACAACGTCCGTACTAGTCACTAGTCTAATTACACTGTTTAAAATAGAATTGTAGTTAGGCTGTTGACACAGTTCTAAAAATATCATTCCAATACTCGTCGGGTATCATCATCAGATGCAGTCGACGGAACGGTGGTTGAATAAAAGATTTCTCCAAGACCATTATTATTGGCTCGTAATTGTGATGGTAAAAATTCAAGGCACTTCCACCGCATATCTCATCGGTTGCAAATTTAAAGAAAGTGAAACGCTGAGAGGACAAATTCCCATATTTCATTTCATTTCGTGCTGTTATTAAATTAACGGAAGCCTGCCTTGATCCGTAGATCAAAAGGAACATAGCAGTTTAAAGCTACTTTTCGTTATTGTAAAATTCAGTAACCTGTAGCTCATGGATATTTTTACTGAGGCTACGGACTGAGAACAATGACTGAATTACACATACAAAAACATGCTGATGTTACATCAATATTCCTCTGTATATATGATGGTATACCTTAACCAAGAGGAGGATATATTTATGACTGCCCCTATGTAAAAAAAAAAAAAAAGTAAAATCCATGCTGTTGAAGTCAGTAATAAACTTTGAAATTTAGTTGCGAGTAGTTAAATAGAAAAGAATCTAAAGATTTAGCTGCGAGTAGGCAATGGAAAAGAACTATTCCCTCTGCTACAGCAGATACCAGAAGGTAAAGATATGACGATGAATGACATGTCATAATTTCACCGCGCAACTTTTCTTAGTTCTGAGCTGTAACTTACACTAAACGTGGCTATTTAACAATTCCATAACTGAAATAGTGTTGTACCCTAAAAAGGTGAAGCGGGATAACAAAAATGTGCTTTGAAAATGTCCAATGCGTCCTTTTTTTAACTACTACTTTCTACAAGACATTTTCAGTTCAAAATAAAAGCGAATTAGAATGTTTCCCGAATAAGTGAGAAAGAAAGAAAAGACTACCTTGCGTTTCTGATGTGATGTTTGGGTAAGTAATTGTATCTCTTACCTGTTGGTATGCAGCTAATGTTTGTTTGTTCTCTCTCTCCACGAGATGTGTCTCATTTCTTGAATGTTCGAGCACTAACCTAGCACTAACGAGCGCCATTACAAAAAAAAAAAAAAAAGAAAAAAAAATACGTTGTGTTTTCGGATCAAAAGTTATATAATGCAATTTCCAAAAATAAAATGTATTGCATATTTCGTTAGTGTACAAATGTATCTATAGAAAAAATTGCATCAAAGCACATCCTGCTTTGATAAGCATACAGAGTTTCAAATATACATAGGTTCCATTGTAGCAGAAAGCAGATTTTATATATATTATTTATATACTCGTTTATATATAAATCATTTCCATGTTGTAACTGACCATGCGTATCTACAGTCTTAAAAGCAACAGCATATATATTTATCTTGAAGTCGGCTTGAAGATTCAAATAAAATTCATCTGAGACTATTGACGTTCTTAAAAAAAATCAAATTCAAACAAACGCATTACGTGTATTGCAATGATATACATTCACAATATATGTGTGTGCATGATGTAAAGATATTAACTGAATCGAATGTGGTTTATAAATAAGTACAAGTATTAAAACGGAAAGTGCAAGGATACACTGACCTTGTGGACAACAAGAGCAGATTCTAAGAACATGTTCCAATCAAAACAAAACCCTATTTACACAAATACAAGTCGTTTTCTTTCTTTTCTTTTTATATAAAAAACAGTCTAACCACACAATTATCTAAAAGGAAAAATGTACGAATATGTTTAAGTAGTTCTTTTCGGACTATACACAATTCACACACACACACATACAGGCGCACGCATGCATACATACACTCTCACGAAACATGTAGTGACGTAAATATGATTTGAAATCACTGCAATTAAAAAATACTCAATGATACATCTTTGCAACACATGTTTAGGTAATGCATTTCTTAAAAAATAGTGATCTTTATTCATAGATAGAAAAAAAAATATATATATATCACAGAAATATACTTGGCTGCACACCCAAATAGTTACCGCATATTTTAAATTAAGTAAATGTCAAAAATAGTTACACTTCCGTGTCATTAGAGTTTCGGAGCCTCTCATTCAGATTTCACACAATAGTTAAGATTACGTACAATTAATGTACAGTAGAGTATTAAAAAATTGGACCACCCTGTATATCTTACAGGACTTTAACGTATACCTTTGTAAAGGATACACACTAAAACTTCGTTTATCTGGAATTGATGAGACCCGGATAAAGGAAATTCCAGATAAAAAAAGATTTACGATTCCTTCACATGATACAGAAATATAGAAACAAAATTGTTTATTTTACAAAGGGCAAATACAGAACAACAGTACACATTTCCACTGTGGAGTATTAATTAGAGTGACGAAAAAATTCATTGGCTGGAACTCCCATGTCTTTGTGGAAAGTGTTGATTAAATGAGGAAGATAGGTCGGCAACGATCCGGCCCACGAAGAGCCCCGCACGTACTTCTTTGACGCCAATGTACGTGAAGCAAGAACGTCCTAGTTAGGACATTAGATGATTCCGAAGAAAACCAGACCACGAAAATGACAATTAGAGTGACTTGGAAGAAGAGGAGGATTTGATCGCTGGCCTCAGAGACTCTCACAAGAACTATAAAGAACTGAAAGAGCCGTTCATCAAATTAGATGAAGCATAGCAGCAGATCAAAACTCTCACAAACGATCCATCAACAGTCGGAAATGGAGTGCCGTAGGGAGTTAAATGATTTAAGTGTGTGTGTGTGTTGAAGGAAGGAGCAAATCGTTAAGGAGAAAAGCGCTCTAGCTCAGCAGGCTGGAGAGGAGTTGGCTTCAGAAAACGATAAACTGGCTCAACAAGTGCAAAAATTGAGGTCCATAATGAAACTAGATGAGACCTTGCTTCACATTGCAAGTACCATCGAAAGTCAAAAGTTGAGACGATGAACAAACGAAAAGGGAGCTGCAGAACATGATCCAGGATCTTAAGTGTGAACATGAATATCCGGAACTTCGGATAAACGAAGGTTTAGTCTACTACTAACTACAAATGGTGTTTATCCAGTCCCCGTAGTATAGTGGTTACGGTCATTGTCTTCGGATAAGCAATGGGGAGAAGCCACGGGTTGAACTCCCGTTTATACTGGACACCTTATATTGAAATTTTCCATTATTTTTTCCTCAGTTTCACACTACGCGAACGGCGCAACCTTGTCCATTCTTTCCCGCGCAAAGTTCCTCGCCGAGGTCATTTCTCACACATCTGACGGTCTGTAACCCTACGATGCTGTCAACAACAGTGTTTCCTCTGCATGAAGTCCTGAAGGTTATACAAGGGGTATTCAATTCTTTTAACCCAGACTGTACTACATCAACATTATTATTTTGGACAACATTCTAATTGAAAGTTAACTTATCCACTATAAACAGTTCGTTTCAATCTTAATTGCAAATAGCGTTCGAAAGAAAATAAATGTTCTTAACCACTTAAAAAATAATGAGTAGGAGATATATATAACATCTTCAAAATAATTGCATATTGTATTATTTTGCTTAATTCAATTACATACATAAAAAATAACGTTATTTTTTAAAAAAAAAGAAATATTCAAAATTATATTTTATGGTTATATTTACATACCAAGGACTGAATGTGAGGCCTTATAACAAATGTTTAGATAATTATCACAGAACGGTATATATTATCAGCCATTATGAATATCATGTCTTTCGGCCAACTTCACATAGTATTACAAAGAACAAAAAACTGCACGTTAATGTTTATATATACATATATATCTAGAGAGAGATAAAGACTGTTTACATATCTTTCCAATTAACAGGAGAAATATTCATTTCTGAAAAAAAAAAAAAAATACATACATACATTATGGACTCTTTATACTATATTACCGAGATAAAAATTAAAATATTTATTAACTGTAGTTCCTTATATGTCAGTTATCACTTAAAATCACTGCTACTTAAATATATCTAGTCACATGGTTACATTACATAGCTACATGGATTATGGAAAAACTTTCAACATGGAGTTAAAACGGCGAAAATACAATTTTACTCAGTAGAAAAAAAAAAATCTTCCTAGGGCGAAAATGATACTACGACAGATGAAATAATAATTGTTTGTCTATGAAAGCATTGTCTTCACTTCCACGTTCTAACTATGAGAATATATACAAGGATTGTGCACACTATATTCATTGCAATAAGCCTCCAGTTATTATGCAAGAGCACGTCGAGAAACAACACACTATTTACCGTCAAGACAGCTTCACAAATATCAAACAAACGGAACATTTACACGAAAATGTATTTCTCGATCTATACGGCTGGCTAGTCGTGGTAGTTTCATATTATAAAAAACATGGAATTAAGAAAAAAAAAAAAACTACGAGAAGTTTCAACGAGCAAAGGAAACTTAATCACATTAAAACGCTTTTCACTAATCTATGTCCTTCTCCACTGCAGAAATCATGATGATCGATCAGGACTAGGCACTTAATTCTCTACGCAATTCGTAGGCAACAAATGGCTTTCTAATGCATACCATTCTGTCAACATATGGATGGAGGCTTATCACATAAAATACAGTTTCATTTCCTTTTTTATTAAATACATCTTTCTTTTTACAATGTCTTGGCTTTTTTTAAAAAAAAAAAAACAATCACTGGAGTCTTAAACATATTCAGCTTCTACTATATTTTCTATTTTTGGAACGTACACCAATTAATATTATGCAATTTCTTATCTACACATCTACATTAACGGTTACTGTGCTCAACGTCTTTCTGACTTCCTTTTATATATATATATATATAAAACAATCTTTCCTTAAAATATTACATTACATCTCAATAATATTATCTGTATCTCTACTTACAGTAGTATCTTTGGTGTAACATTGTGAAATCTCCTCCAGTGAAATTGTTACGTTTTGTAAAACAACTAATCCTTAAAATCCACGTAATGCAAACATTTAAAATTATTTACAATACCATTATTATAATATTAATATTACTATTATTATATGTATTTAAGAAATATATTATGAAGTCGATTTTTTGTTTAACAACTTAAAAATAATTACGACAAAGCAGCATTGTGAAAAAAGAGGAAAGGAACAGAGATTTTCTTTTTTCTTTTTGTCTATTTATACAACAAGTAACACTAAGCGACCTCTATTTAGTTTTTCATAAAAAAGGGTTACTGGAGTGACCAGTGGTACCAGGACTAGCACCAAACTGAAATGAGAATAGAAATAGGTATATCAATGTTTATGTAGAAAATTGTTACTCAAAAGTATGAACAATATCTCTCATATCTACGAAAAATCATACATATTACGATACATAAAACTATTCAAACGGTAAGTGTAAAAAAGAGACAAGTTATTTTAAACAACCTTAAAGAAGACATAACGGAACAAAAATGTCATCTGAACAAAAACTGAAAGCAAGCAAGATAATTTGTTTATTTGTTAATGGTTAATTCTGATGGGGTTTTACTGCGAAAGTGACGTGGGTCCTTTTTTCACAATCACCCATTCATTCATTTAGTAATGAATGGATTGTCGGGTACCCTATATTAGGAGGGGGATATGCTAAGGCACACTCTGCATTTTTATTCAAGATAGTAATTAATTTTCAGACAAAACACTTACATATTCACTCGCGTATTTATCCTCATGTATTACGACGATTTTTAAGTAAAGCTTTTGATCAAAGGAAGGGAGTGAGTAAATATGGGGAGGGGAACATTCCGTTGCCAACCCGAATTTGCCTAAATATACGTTTTTGCTTTTTTTAAATATGTACTTATTTTTGAAGATTTTAAGTCGATTTTTTTTTCTGGTTCGATTGCAGCTGATAGTGTACTTTACGTTTATTCTAAGTTTTCTCATTATTAGTACAATTTAAAAAAAAAAATGGCCAAAAGAAAACGCATTATTTTCGAACCAGTATACTCTACTATACTTAACTATGGACGATGTACTTAACCTGATTTGAAAATCTGAGATAACAGCTCACATTTCAAGATTTTGAGTTAATATTTCTTCTGTTATAAGACGATATTATTATTATTATTTCCCTTAAATTTGAAATATTACTTTTAAAATTTTCTTTGTAAACTTTAACATACTCAAAAATATGTTCCAATGTTCAATTTGCTTCAATACAGTATCCTGGCTTAAAAAAAAAAAAAAAAAATGTTGTAAGATATGTTTCGGTATATCATAAACTATTTCAAACTGGAAAAGAAATTCTAAAAGCTTAAAATCAATATTTTTGAGAACTTTCTTTAATTAGAACTTAAGAAAAAAACTGCAAGAAACAAAATGTTTCTTGCAGTTAAAATGATTGCTTAAAATATTCCATTTTCGCCAAAGTCGAATACTAATGCGATATGGAGCTAATGTAAACCGCTATTAGCAGAAGTGGATATAATTTCATCTTTAGATAGAAATACAATTGCTAGTATATCAAAACAGGACCTCTGAGGGGGAAAAAAAATAATAATAATTTACAAAAACACAAGGATTATTACTCATAAAATCATTTCTTTTAATGATAATAACTAAGTCTAAGATAAAGGTGACCCAAAGGATTAAAAAATGCAACTTATATTTTTTGTCAAACCTCATTAGTACTAATGAGTTTTAGAAAACTGCCACTGATAAGTATCAATTCCTACGCACCTGAATGAAGTAAATGAAATGTCTGCGGTTAGCACTATTTCATCTAATTCCAATGCTTACCTTTTGTTTATTCACATGGAGTTTTCAATGCTGACTGTTGTTCTACGAAAACTTGTTCCAGCAAATGGACATTACGCTGAAAATGATTAATATTAGTTTCAAGAAATTCCCGAAGAACTTGTTTCTCAATAACATGTGGAGAATACGTACCACCGTCGTTATATCTTGTATATTCTTCCAAATAATGTTGTGGCTGTTGTGACACGTATGTAATTCATACTTTGATACGTCACAGCCATTTGTTAATTTTTCAAACTGAAGGAACAAGCTTTAAAAAGAAGGCCATGTCATTCGAAACAAAATGACAAAATGGTAGCCCAGGAGTGTGTGCGTGCAATATTTAATATGCTTCTTTGACGGTTCTTTTACTGTAAGTGAATTGTTATTAACGTCCTAAACAAGCTAGTGAGCTTCTAAGGACGGGACCTACAGTTTTAATACAGTGGGTTCCGAACCACTCCGTTCCATGCAACCCGGTGGGATCTGAATCCTTGACCACGCGCACAGAAAGCGTTCTTTTAATGTAAACTTGATCGATGTATATTGTCAGACGATGATAAACTGTGTTTGATAGGTTAGATAATCCAGATATCCTAAGAATGGGTAGTTTTAGAGTCCTGGATTTGTTCTTTGTCTCTAGTCCTGAGATGACCCTTCTTATATTCATTTTTTTTAAAAATTATTTATGACTTTTGAGTAGCACTTTTGGTTCAGGCCGGAATACGGTGGGGAAAGGGGAAGGAAGCCGGTTCAGGCCTAGTTTGCAGATTTCATTCCGGTATTAGCCTGGTATGACTGAGAAAAAACCTGTCAAAATAGCCGCCACTGAGATAGATCCCACGACTTTCCAAATGCGAAGCCAATGCTGTACCAACCGAAGCGCGGCTATTCAGTTCTTACAACCAGAAGTAATTTCATAAACACCGAAAGAACTTAAAGAGCACCAGAAAATATTTTTTACATTTAGTGAATTACTTTTTGCAAACTTTTGAACGGCGCGAAAAAACACAGCGGATGTTATAACACTATGAATAATAGTCTTACATTTTGTGATATTTTAGACACAGATCAGTATTTTGGCACACGCTTTCGGTTTCCAACTGTACCATTTTTTTTAATGCCAGTATGCTTTCCCATGTATCACAATTATATTTCCCATGGACGTCCCTGACTGAAATAAACAGAATTGAAAAATGGACTCACTGAGTCCTGTATTGCGTTAGTTACAAGTTTGTTGGACAATATCACATAATTATCACACACTAACGGAACTCTTTTTTCTCAGCGGTTTCAGATTCTTAGATTTATGGCTAATACTTAAATAACACATCTATAAATGCACTTACCACAAATGGGTTTCCCACAGCATTTGTCTGCTGCCACGATTTGCTTGGGAAATTCATTGACTGACTAGTATGCAATCCTGCATTGACATTACTTAACATGGAAGCAGCTGGAAGAAAGGACTGAAGGCCACCATTTGGGATCTGACCATTGGGTACACAATTCATACCTACACCTCCCCAGCCCATTTGATGACCAAAATTCGCATCTATAGAAAAACAGAACGCATATTCCATTAATTTCAGAATTAACGTATAACCCCTACTCTTAAAAAAAAAATAATATTTAAAAAAAATCGTAATATACAAAAATTGTATTTATGTGCCAGTAAGCTTACAATAATCTTTTAAAAACACATTTCAACATTTCGCTGGATGTTGAAGGACATCTTCAGGATATCAGTTACGTAAAAGAAAGAATAAAATAAGCTAGGAGATAAAATTCGAGCTTCATTTCCGTTCTCTCTGGAGTTCCTCAAGGGAGTATTCTAGGACCTCTATTGTTTTTATTATATATTGATGACCTACCTACGCTTTTTTCAGACTCCTCAAGTAAGATTCTCCTATTCGCTGACGACTGTAAACTTTACAGACAAATCTCTACTCTCCACGATGCCTTAAGCCTTCAAGATGACATATCTCAATTTGTTACATGGTGCGATACCTGGAATTAAAAGCTAAATGCTCAGAAATGTGCAGCCCTTTCTGTTTCTCTGAAAAGAGATACAATCCATCACTCATACGCCATTAAAAATATAAATGTAAATGCTGTTTCTTCTTCCAGAGACCTTGGTGTTTTTATTGACAGCAAGCTCACTTTTTGTGAACGAATTTCTCAGATTACTCGAAGTGCTATGAGGAAACTAGGTTTGCTTTATCGCTTCACAGAAATTCGAAATCAGTCTGCGCTTAGCTTGCTTTACAAGTCCTGTGTCACCTACTATTGAGTATTGCTCGCCTATATGGTCCATGGGCATGTCCCACGCATCTTACTAAGAATATATTATAAATTTCTTTGTTGCCATAGTGAGAGTCAGAGTTCCCGAATTAAGTGCGTTCTCGAAAATAATGAACATAAAATCACCTGGAGCTCGTTGCGACATTGGTGATGATCTTTTCTTGCAAAAAATTATTAAAAGGCAATATTCAATGTGAGACCTTACTGTCACAAATCAACTTTCCGACGAACACGAAATGTTGACCGCTTTTATGTAAACAAACCCAGAATAAACTTGGTTCAAAGGTCACTGATGAACAGAACAACTACGAAATATAATTGTCTCCCACAGACATTAGATATTTTTGACTCTGAGAGCAAAACTTTTAGGGCTCAGTTAAACAAATTGTATTTGTAAATATTGTTATCTTGACGTTGTTGTACATATGTTGTTTATATTTTTGTTGTTGTTGTTAATTTCTGTTAATGTAAAATGGCCGACATGTGCTGTATTTGGAACTTATTATATATATATTAAATCACAGCCATATTCAATCCACTAGTGGATGAGGCCTCTCCCCGAAGGGAGGAGTTGGTCTACTGCTCCCACGCTGACCAGACGGGTTGGGAGAGGAGAGCCGAAGCCCTCACTGTGATCGCTACCTCTTTATTCAGGTAGCTCCCCAAGTGTCCTCACGATGCTGGGTCAACACCGAAATATTTGAGCCCCCATCGGGAATCGAACCCCGGACCGCTCGCTACCGACTAGGCTACGCAGGAGCTCATTATATATATAAATAAATAAATATAAATATATGTTATGCAAGGAAGCAATGAGAACGTGGAAGGAACATTGTTATGATATGGCATATTCTTTGCAAACAAGGTCGGATTTACGCACTTACGGACGTGAATGATGTTAATTTAATCTACATGTTAGAAGCCGAAGAGGTATCTGTGGCATTAACCACTCTTCCTGGAAAAAACAGAGTAGCGGTCAGGGCCTTACTCTAAATGCCATGCCGGTATCTACATGGTATCTTAATAAAAATACTGCATGTACATTTAAAATTAGCCTATTTTATGGAACTTACTTATTTGCCACATTACTTACATATTTGATTATACATATACTATAAAATAAAGGAAAATATTAGTTACGATATTTTTCAACTATTTAATTAATCTTTGCAATCAAAAGGCCTAATTCTGAGCATTTAGTTTGTTCAAATAAATAGTGGTAAATTTATAGTGATTTTTATCTGGTTCTAAAAAATGTTTCTGAGAAAAAATAAAAAAGTTTGGAAAAGACGAACCTGCAGCCAACAGCACTGTACCTACTCACTACCACAAACACACACTACCCGTTGGTAATGATAACTTTATCCCATCGCCGTGAGTGGCTGAATATTTTATTGCACGGTAAAATACATGTTGGTGTGCAACGAAGAAGTCATTCTGGCACCTTTTCACATCGTTGTCATTTCGAAAGGACTTACCAGCAATGACGCTAGAGCTATCAAAATGAGTGGAAATCGCATGGGGCAGTGCCCGGTGAATACGATGGATGGCGATTCTCAACCAAATGAGTGCAGTTTCTGTTCAGTTCTTATGGTAACATTCGGCTCAGAAGCTGCTACTTAAACAAGTTACAGGGTACACAGTTTTCCACTTTACACGTTTACTCAAGGGTACTGAAATGGGTATTTACGGTGGTGTAAGAGATTATTTGCTCTGCTGCTAGCTCACGCAAAATTACATTTGGGTAGTACTTTTAACAACTGTTCCAGTGCCACATCATCAGCGTTTGATGGCCTATATCTGCATACATTTGGCAAGTCACAATTTCCAAGCGAATTTTCTGTACCACTCAACTACGTGATCTCTCAATTATAACTGCCACCAAAATCTTTCCACCCTCTCGCGCACACGGATGATTCACACGTACCACATCACTGTGTTGCACTACAGCGAGACCTATCTAATATGCCAATAAACTTCAATATTATCAATCAAAAGGTAGTGGCATCACAAAATAATCATTTTTCGAACACTGAAAGAAACCTCTATTACTTTTTTTACAATCCTACAAAATATATAAAAGAAACGAGATATTGGTAATCTGAAACAGCGTAATTTGAAACGAAAATTTACACAGCGTAATAGTTAAAGGATTTTATTTTTTCAAATGTATTAACTAAAGGAATAGTTTCCACAGCAAAAATTTGAATATACTTAAAAATACTCGAATTTCGTTGACTCAGCAGTGGCCTGTTTGTTTGGTACCAAGAGGATCCTGGATCAATTCACGAAACTGGCTATTCTGACTGAAGTTCATCCTAGTTTCCTTCAGCCAAATCTAGCGAGACATGTGATGTACCGGGGCAGTCAGTTCGTATAAAACTCACAATCCCTCCCACACGCTTTGGGTTCATTTATATATTTATCATACCTGCACACATTCCAAAATTTGCCTGTCCTGGACTTATGGTCATTCCAAATGGATTTGCAGCAAACATATGTTGCATAGCAAAAGGAGCCATTCCGCTCTGAACACCCTGTACACCACTATTAGCTGTAGATGTCACCCATGTAGTGTCACTTGTTCCTCCTGTAAGGAAAAAAACGAGAAACACAAAATAAAAACTTATTAATTCAGCTTTAAAACTGAAAGAAAGGGCCGTGCACATCTTTAGCACTGTGGAGCAACTTTTTTTTGCAGGAAGAAGGTGTCAGATCTTGTTCGATTGAATCCATCAGTCTTAAAATGAAACAAAAGAACCTGGGTAAAATACTTACTGCATGAGTAAAACAAAATAATTATTATATATAAATATGTTTAACAGGTAACTGAGAAGTAAATTTTCAATATTACTACATTTGCAAAGCTTTAAAAAAACGAAAACAGGAGATTGTCTTTTTGCATCACTGACATGCTCGTTCACCCTGACATGTCAGTTTATCTGACACTTTCTTCCTGCTTCTGACATGAACAGTCGCCACTTTTACCTGCAAGATGCACATAGCTGACAACGTCATATGCTCTGCTTATTCGTGAATTTTCCTTTCAACGACCGATGAACAGGCTACGAGAAAATATTTTCGCTAACAGTGCTTTTAGTATGCTTAGTATTTATTGTGTACGAGTTTAACGAGATCTACCAAAGGAAGTAAATGGAGCGAGTTATGCTAAGTATATTTTGTTACCATTAATTAAAAGAACCGGCTTTATTATATAATGCATCCTGGTATCGACTTAAACTCTCAATCCTCTCGAACAAATAACTGTCACGTCCTTTACTGACTGTAAATTTGAATAAATATGAACACTACACGCCGGCATGAACTGCTTTGTGGTACTCCACTGACAACAAATGAATCACATGCGAAGAGAAAGGATGAGCAATGATAATCTGGAGTATTTTCACTAAAACTACACTTTACCTCTGCAAGAGGCACATTACTCTCAAATTTACTATGATAATCGTTCGATTTAACACTATTCAGGCATTCTTCGTATAATCCTATTATAAGAAAAGCATCATGGTTCCACGAACATATTTTTTTTAATCTTTTGGCGGTAGTCACGTGCTTATAATCATAAAGACCATTTTTGCACCTCTCCCAAAGCACAAAGATACTTACAAAGAACTATTTACAAGTTTTGATGTACGAAGTTTGATTCCGATCAGAATTCTTTACACACTTTTGTACAGTATTTTAACGCGTACATTTCTAGCCATTACCTCATAACCTACCGCGTAAAGATTTTATCCTAGTAGCTTGTCAAAGCTGGCTAGACAAGTACCGAGAGATTGGTTTCCAACACAAATATACGATATCAAGCGAAGACACATGGACCAAAACTCGGATATGAAATTTTTTACATTTAAAAATAAATGA
>JAGDQP010036477.1:1733-19050 GCA_022664845.1 Lepisma saccharinum | reverse complement strand
TAAATGAACGCCTGCCTATGCATTTGTTAGTTCAGTTCAATAACCAATAACATATTTGATTCCTTTCTTCTAAAAAGAGAAGCTTAATTGGCTTTGCGTTATGACTATTAATCAATACAGTTTTGCTAGTCATTGAATATATTTAAAGAATGTCAAAGCAAATGCTCAAAACTGAGGCTTTTTTTTAAAATGTTAATCAAGAATTACTTCGAAAGTGCATAACTTTAATATTCCTTTTTATTTTAGGTATCTTGATACCAAGACTAATAGCAAAAAGGAACCTTCTATTCCCGTTCATTCTGTTCGTCCGTGTTCAGAAATTAAATCTCAATAACTACAAGGTGTAGTCTACAGATGGGCGTGAGGTATCGTTGGAAAGGTCTTGACTAGACTTGCTCAGAGCCTTCGGAACAGCTGTAGTTGAGCCTAACCTATTTTTTTTAAATTAGTCAATTATTCAAATTCCTTCCATTCAGTTATCCTTAGCTGCGCCAAACTTAGCATAAACATTATTCGACACAATAGAGAAGTGCTGTGAGTTTACCCGTATCTAAGTACATCAGTTGTCAGTGTTGCCACCTATTTTCTAAAAACTTAAGCTTGCGTGGACAAAATGCTTTCCTTTGCGATTTTTAATAAAATAACAGCTTCAACTTGTTTATATCTGACGTATTCCCTTCTGTTAGCACCAATTTTGCATTTATTCAGTGCCAATACCAGTAATTAGACGCAAGGGTTAAATAAAATGTGCAACTCAACTCAACTCAAGCTATGTATAGAGGTGTATTTCGGCAAGATTGTCCTATGCCACATACATTGTTTTTTTTTCATTCAATTTGATCCTTGATGTAATCAATTATTCACTGTCATTGGCGCAAATAGGCTTTATAATCTAAACAATTATTACATAATGAGATAATTTTCTTCTCGTTTAAAAGGTATTACCAATATTTTACAGAGGACCAGTTCAAGAACATTCATATATCACATTTCAGCAATACAGTCCTAAGCCTATGTGTGGCATTGGACATTCTTGTTGAATTTCTTTTATGGAAACTTTGGGAGCAAGAAGGAACTTTAGAGCATATGTCGCTATTTATGAAGATATTTCGAAGCCTGATAGCGGCAGTCAATAGTGCCACGTATGAGCATTGAGCATGTTGCAACAACTGCTAACGCGTTTCTCATCAAAGTGTGGCATAGAACTATTTTGTCCCATGCCCTTCAAATGTATTTTTAGTAGGAATCTCCCATTTGCAATGTTTTTCAATTTTGGTCACATTTATTACGAGCATGCATCATTGATAGCTGATGGCTATTTGTTGAATATCTCTTAGATTTTTAATATACGATTCATATAGCTCCGTCAAGTTACCCCCTCCCCATATGGAGTTAGAAGATGAGACCACATGCAGTGGTTAGTTCCACCCACAACGTTTCCTAATTAACGCTCAAGAATGAAGCACTAACGCTAGTGTGATGTGCACCGACGTGCACTAATGAATCCCCTAACGAATGTAAATGAGTTTATTTTTGAAAGCCTTACGGAGACTATGGGGGTGTTAAGTTTTACGTCATGTCGACAGCATACGCAGTATTTTACTTGTCTCTCGGTTCATATTACAGCACTAACGTTGGGTAGTTAGCACTAACGTGCACTAACGAACCAACATGGCTTAACAGGAGAAAGCTTTACGGAAGGTTACGGAGGCCAAATTGACGTCAGATTAGCCGCCACCAGAATTTTTGTATTTTCTCTTTGTTTCCATTGGAGCACTAATGTCAGTGTTATGTGCACTAACATGCACTAACGATGCAATTACTATGAACTAGCTATCTCGTACATCTAGGTACGCATGGGTCTAAAATCTCTTTCTGGGTGAGGCAAAATTGATGTCAAGTTGGTCCTGCCCACATATTTTTTATAATTCTCGCTTAAGGATAAAGCACTAATGTTAGTATCATGTGCACTAACTATGCACTAGCTACATCGCACATCTAGTTACGCATGAGTCTAAAATTTCTTTCTGGGTGAAGCAAAATTGATGTCAAGTTGGTCCCGTCCATATATTTTTCCTAATTTTAGCTTAAAAATGGAGCACTAATGTTATTGTCATATGCACTAACTAGCACTAAAATGCACTAACGAACATATATGGTTTTATTCACGAGAGCCTTATGGAGGACTATGGGAATGGCCAATTTCACGTCAAGTTGACTTCCAATGCAGTTTGTTTACTTCTCTCTCTGGCCGCATTAGAGCATTTACATTGGGTAGCTAGCACTAACATGCACTAACGATGCAGTAATGAATCCACATGGTTTAACCGCCGAAAGCTTTACGGAAGGTTATGGGGGTCCAACTTGACGTCACGTTGCCCCCCCAACAATTTTTTTTGCTCCTCCTCTGTTCCTATTAGAGCACTAACGCTGGGTCTCTAGTACTAACGTGCACTAACGATGCACTAACGAACCCACATGGTTTAACCCGCGAAAGCTTAACGAAAGTGTATGTGGGGGCAAAATCACGTCGTTGCCCCCATAGTGTTTCTTTTCTCTCTTTGTTCCCATTGGACCACTAACGTTAGTATTATGTGAACTCACGTGCACTAACGATGCACTAACCAATTCATGTGTCTCATCCTCTAACTCCATATGCGGGGCAACTTGACAGAGCTGATTCATAGACACTTTTTTTTGCGCAAGAACGGCATATTTTTGTTCTTGTTTTATTTTACTTCTTGTTTTCCGATAGATCCTTATGAGCGTCATCTGTTGAGATTACAAGAAATTTCGTTAGTCAATATGTCTGCACGCCTGCCCTCTCTTGGTCAGTTTTCCAACTATGGAAGCTATTATTTACTCCCTTTTGCAGGATACGAATTTTGATGACCCTGCCAGATGAATATGAATTACGTGTGTTTCAAAATAAGGTTTTCAGAGGTATATGGATCAGAATGGGACGAGATGATCGGAGAATGGAGTAGACTGTAAATAAAGAACTCCACAAAATGTACGACTCACCCGGTGTTGTAACAATAATGAAATAACGAGGGATAAGATAGGCAAGACATCTAGGGCAAAAACGATGATTATATTGAGTTAAGGTTGTTTAACCAAAGAGAAAAAGTTCGTTGGGAAGAGAAAGACGTAGTTGGGAGGACAACATTCGAACGGATCTTCGAGACATAGGTGTTCGTAAGGGAAAACTGGTTTGATCTTGCCCAGAATACAATCCAATGATGGACATTTGTTACTTCGGCGATGAACTTGCGAGTTCTGTAATCCATAAAATTCGTTAGATCAATTCCCAATGTAATGAGATTAAGCACATGTTTACGTGTGACGTGAATATCATTACAATTAGTACAATCAAACTTGACACGATGATTGTCCGCAAGATTTATTATGGGAGGGGCGTAAATCTATGCAAACAGATAATTTTGTCTTATCTAAAGAGTTAAACACAAATTAAATTTTCACCCTTAGGCGATCAAATATTTGTCTGTTTGTTCGCAGTTAACTTTGAAATAAATACGCCTTTTGCGTATTTGTATACGATTTTTGTGAAGCCTTTCGCAATTTCTAGAGGATGTTTGTATGGCGCCCCCATTATAGTATCTTTAAAGCAGTGTAGTTCCGTTTCAATTTCGGTTTCCGTAATGTTTGAACCAATTTAGTCCGAATTTGGCAATATGAGAGAGGCACCTTTCTAGTAAATTTCCAATACCTTCAAGGATTTAATTATACTGTCGCATTGCATTGCATTATTATTATTATTATTATTATTATTAATCATCATTTCCACGGCAACGAAATTAAATTATTGAATCCATATTTGCGTGTTACGTGAAAGTGGTTGAACCAATTTTAGTCAAACTTGTAGTAATAAAAGAGCATATTACTCTCAAATTTTGATCTAAATTAAATGCCTCAGTTAACTTTCATGCTAACGAAACCTAAATTTCAATATATAGGGTATTGCAAAATAACACCGACAAACCCACATCACGAGATTCCTGACATGAAAGTGAGTAAACAAATATTGACCATTAAGGGTGCATTAATTCTTCGTTTCGGCGCTGAAGCCTGCCGAAAGTTTGGGAAAATGAACTCTAGAGGTTGAAATTTGCAATTGTACCCTCAAAGACTTCAAACCTGCCGTATCGGAAAAGGTAGAATTTCAAAATTAAGCAATGGATTCGCAAGGGATTTCACAAAGGAGGTATGCATTCAAGGACATTCTCTGAAGTGAAATAGTGAGTCGAAATAAGCACTGGGTAAGAAGAATTTCAGTAAACGAAAAAATGATAGACGTAATCACTGTCACCTAACAGGGGAATAACAGCCTCTTTTATTGATAAAATTCATCGAAAGCTCCTTAAAATGTATGCAATTCTTTCTCCTGTTTATTATATGCATTCATCTTTGTTTTGTTTTTTAATTCGTTGCGCAAAGGAAATCTGTTTCAGTTATCGACATAACGCATAACGAATTATTCTTACTTGCTGGTAAGTAGTCCCATTCTCGCTATTTCGACCAGTCTTTACATCAGTGAATTTCCCAGAATTTTCTATTTCCGAGAATCCCTTGCCTCCCCATTGAACATTTTTGAAATACGCATTTTTCAATAGAGTCTTCAAGCCTTTGACAGTACAATACCTCCTCAGTTCTATTGTTAATGTTATTGGAAATACCAAGCTCTTAAGTTCATTTTCCCAAGAATTTGGCGGTTTACAGCTCCAAAACGACACATTTGTGCACCCTCGATTGTCATACTTTTTTTCTTATTTCCATGTCACGAATCCTGTGAGGTGGTTTTGTCGGTGTTATTTTGCAACACCCTGTACATTTGTGCATAGCACTAGAATGTTTGAGCCGATTCAAGTAATATTTTCGATCATCCTGATTGGAGTCTCTGCAGGGTTTTTCTTGTCACACCAGGTAAACGTCGGAATGGTACCTTCAACTTAGCCTCTGGCATTATTGTTTTACCCTTATAATGATTATAAATAGGCTTTAAATATTATGTATCAGAAGTGCTATGAAGGTTAGTTTTGGGTCTACAGAGTTTACAGTAGACTATTTCTTGTGGTGTTTACACAAGTTGTTTCGGAGCCGTTTATTCCCTACAGTTTCCAGTACATCCAGGGCTGTAGTTCCAAGTTTAATAGTTCTGAAACGCTCTGAGCTTTGTGGTAGTTTTCAGGGAAGATACGTAACTATTTCATAATTCAAGGGGAAAAAATAAAAGAATAAGATATAATTATTGTATCAGTTTAATCTAAGAAATGTAGGCTGTTATTATATAAATGTGGTCTTTCTGAAAACAGGGCCGGGACGACGTTCCGGTTCCACTACAGCCCTGTTGTAAATAAATTTATTTTGCGTACCTCTTTCAGACACAAATATCACATTGTTGTATTAAAAGAATCAACAAAGAAACTACAATGCAACCTAATTCAGAAATATCAATAACATTGTAATGTACACCATAAAGATAATAACAGTGTTTCTTTCAGTAAAATGGTCTGGGGGGTAGTTTGAATCTTTAGAGGGGATGAAAGAGAAGAGAGAGCGTAACCTTCTAGTGGAACCTGCTCAGCACAGTAAGCAGCAAGGCCTAATAGGCTCCTCAGAAGAAGAAAAAAGAAAAATAGGGAAAGAGGTAGAAGAATAAGTCACCTCTGCATAACGTTGCACTTTCAGAAATAAAATCTTGAATAGCTGTAATAGAAAATCTGTCATAAGATTTTTTTTTGTTATTATTGTGAGTGACATATTCTAAAATTTTGTAATTATAAATTTCCAAGATTTCTTGTTCGTTTCACCATGTAGGTTGTAATTCTAGTAGAACAACCAATTAGCCCTTGGTATTAATTGGAAGGGTGATTGACTCGGTCTGGGGGTCATACCATCCCGGTAATCCTTCTGAAAGAAAGGCTGATAGATTTTTTTTCTACTTAGAATTAAAATTATAATTATTTTTAATACAAAATCGTAGAGGCCTAGAGTTGTCAACCGTCCGGTTTTCAACCGGACATTCTAGTTTTGGGTTAATAATCCGGTGTCCGGTTACAAGTAGATGCTTCCTAGAAAGAGTATTTACGTTAAAGTTTAGATATAAAGTTTTGCTCTGAAAGACTTATAATTCCAAATTTAGTAGTCCAGAAGCGCGATTTGTAGCTTATGCTGGGTCTGGTGAACAATTGTTCTTAGTTCTGAATAACATTGTATTTACTTACTTCTGAATGGCGTCGTGTAATTTGTCTGCCGTAAGTAATAGCACACTTTGTAAGGATGGTTTACATTTCTAACTCTTTTGGACCGAAAATATCTATTTCTCCTCCTCTACAGTCACTAATTATTGCTTTATCGCCGCATTGTATTTATCATAACCATGAATATTCACATTGTGTTCTATGTCATCATTTTAAAGTTTCAGTCATAATTTAATTTACGCAGACGTATTAAATATTGAATAGACACAAGATTGATCATGACGTATCCAGCCCTCGTGGTCCATGCGGTAACATCGCGAACTTTGGATCGGCAATAGGTAGGCACGAGAGATCGAACCCCACAGTCGACCATCCAGACTGAGATTTTCCTGGGTTTCCCTTAGTTTCACTAGGAAAAGCCGTGGATGGCGCCTTAAGTATGGCCCTGGCCGCTACCTTCCTGATCCTGTCCCCTAGCCTATCCCGACTGAGCCAAAGATGCCTAAAGGTCATAAATGAATTCAATTTAATCTCTTTACCGTTCGTTTTTACAGATAACACTAGAGAGTTAATGAATTTCGTATGTCACTTTACTCAAGCTGTGTCTGAGGGACGTGGTTACACAGTTGGTAGATCGCTCACCTCTGGTGCTTGGGGTCGTCGGTTCCATCCCTGCTCATGCCATGTGGACTTTGCGGTAGACAAACACCGTGTGCGTGGGTTTTCTCGGGGTGCTCCCATTTCCCTCTAGTGTCTTCATTCCACCAATTCATCCCATCATCATGCATACGGCCTGAGCATTCATGCCTAATGGCCTTAAAATAAATTCAAATTCAAAATCAAGTTGTGTTTGAGATACAGTAATACTGACGTACAGTAATGATTCTTAGTGTGTTGCATGTCCGGATGTCAAACTGAAATAAACCGGAGTCCGGTTTTTAAAATGTTTGGAGTTGGCAACCAATAGGCCTAAAAATCACTCGTACATATGCCTGATTCCTTGCAACTGTTGTAGAAGTCAATATGATATAATTTATTATTTGCAAATTCATCGATTCGAAAAACATATAGATATACTCATTTAATTGGACAGCGAATCAGGCAGATAGGTGGATGAAAGACACATCCTTAATGCAATAATAAGAATCATACTAAAATAAGTCATCCTTTCTTTAAAAAAGACTATGATTACACCTATAGTTTTCATTCTCAAAATACAACTTCCTATTCTGCAAAACGGAGTATATCACTTGAGCACATAGTTCGAAAACTGACCAAAAGAGGGCAGGTGTGCACATATACAGAGACAACTAAAATTTCTTGTTACCCTCAACAGATGACGCTCATAAGCATTAAAAGGTTTTTTTAATAACACCCTTTTTTAAGCAAAGAAAAATGGACTAAAAAATAAAAAATAATAGATTTATGAATCGGAAAATAAAAGCGTGGGTGCTCTTGCTTACCTTATCATAAAATCATAATGTCTAAGCGCACCCACGCTTTTATTTTCCGGTTCATAAATTTATTATTTTTTACTTTTTAGTCCATTTTTCGTTGCTTAAAGAAGCGTGTTTTTTAAAAAAAAATCCTTTTTAAATGTATTTATTTTTCAATCCTTTTTTAATTTATTTTAATTATTAATCTTTTCACGTTATTTCGGTGTTCTGTTCATATTTTTCTCCAGCTAATATTGTGTGGTCCAAATCCTAAAATGTTCTGCAACCAGCCAAACCCAGCCGCGGTGCAGGCTAGTATTTCTTTTAGGATAAAGAAGTCTGTAATACAATATTATATTTTTAAAATATATATATCCGTACATATATAGAAAGATATGAAAGTAACAATGGAATGTTGTATTGTCACCCGACTTACGTCGCTATGCAAATTTTCATCATTGTATGACGTCGGGAAATGAGTTAAATTAACGTTGCAAGATTTGTACCGGAGATGAAACATGATTACAGAGTAAGTTAATAAAAAGCGTGTAATAATAACAAATGAATACGCCGTTCTTTCGTGTTAACCAATTACACACCCTTCCATATTTTTCCAGTGGTTCCGGGACGAATCTGAATATTTTCTAATATTATTTGCATCAGTTTTCAAATGAATGTACTGTAGTTCTACTGCTGTAATTAAAGGGACAGATAATATTTCATTTTATAAAATTTTTGATCAAAAGATAACTAGCTCTACAAAATCAAGAAATTAGAGAAAAAGAAGGAAATACAAAATTAGGGACCCTGAAAAGAATATATCTGGTATAGCCCTGACACAAGTCGTTTCCGAATGTTTACTTCACAATCAAACAATAACATTTTTCAAACTATATTTACTCTTCAAACCGGGGAAAAATAGCCGAGGATAAATGTCTTAATCCGAAGAAACTCTCCGGAAACCGGGGGTGAATGCTCTCCCAATCATTGAAGCACGCTCATAATAAATGTAGCTAGAATTGAAACTATTTCAAATGGGAGACGTTCGTGCTTAAAACACATTTTTATGATAGAAGTGTCCATTTAAGAAACAAGTCCAAAAAAATGTTTTTTTCAGATATCAGTACGCTATACATAAATTCTTATCTATAAATCCATACATTTTTTATTGTTGCGTTTATATTTTCTTCATCCTCTGTGTTTACCAGTTATCGTGTGTTTTGTTTTCTCTACGTTCACCTTTAGGCGTAGATCAAATACTCATACATCCAGATATCAGAAGTTCAGAAATATCAATAGGGTATCTATCAAAATCTCTGTCTATAGTTATTTTTTAGATCCTGCCCTCCAACAGAAAGGGCGTAAACGGTAATTAATGGATGATGTCTCACATACGGAGAGTAGTAGAAGCGTTACTCTGAGAACCAAGGTCGTCGACAGGGAGGGACAAGGGGGCACTTCCCCCCCCCCCCCTTGGATTTCAGATTTTATCTCAAATACTACTTTAATTTCATATATTTTATGTATGTTTTATGCTTTTCAATGCATGCATTCCATAAGAAGCTATTTGGGATCAAGGGCGTAGGCAGGGAGGGGCAAGGGGGGCACTTCCCCCTGGACTTCGGTCTTTATATGTTTTGCTATTCTATTTTCATCCTATATCTGGTGTGTTTCATGCATTTCATAAGGGATCCTGTCGTTAAATTTCCTGTTTTATTGCAGATTAGTTTTAATCTATATAATCACAAATCCACAAATTTATACCCACAGAAGCACTTTGTACGAGAATCGAAAGTGCAAACACGGCTGGTGTTAATATTGTATCATCAAATAACTTTTATTTCAACGTACTCTTTTTTTTTTCTCTTTCTCTCTCACATGAAGTTTACTGCAGTTCTTCTTGAAAGCATATAAGAAAACAAAAGAGTATATATATATATATATATATATATATATGCCTCCTTCCCTCCCCCTCTCTCTCCATAAACTAATTCAATATTAAGCCTCTTTCTTCATCTCTTCATTGATTCCTTACGTTTCATTTGTTTGTTCAGTTCTGGTAGTTTTTATTCGTTTAAGGGAAGTCCACATTGATTCATTTCATTTGTTTGTTTGTTCACTTCTGCTTATTCTTATTCGTTTGCCATTTTTCCTGTCTAATGTTAATGGAATGTTGTCTAAGGGAAGTCCACATTGATTTGTTTCGTTTGTTTCTTTGTTTACTTTTGATTATTCTTATTCGTTTGTCCTGTCTAATGTTAATGAAATGTTGTTTGAATCTACTCCTAACTTGCTTTCCTGTCAATGTTTGCTTGATCTCAAATCCTAACTTGTACCCTCGCCACGACGTCAATGGTCTTGCTCTATCCTTTACTCATCTCAGAGAGAAATGAGCCACGCTACATCAGCGCCATCTTGTTTTGCAATAGCTTACAATATATTTAACCTCCCCAAATTGAGGTCAGATCAATCAAACATCTTGCTTAACAGCACACTGTGTCAATGACCACTATCACATGATGGAGATTTCCAAACGGTCTTTTTCTCAACTTTCCAATCTTGGATGGCGTCAGCGCAACCATGTTGTAATGTATCACTCACCTAAGTGGCTCACCACCCACGCCGTCCAATTTTCTAACGATATTACACACTGGATGAAGTCATCACTCAACATCTTATTTTAGCAATAGATGTACAAACATCTACCAACAATACAGCTCAACGACCACACTAGAACATCGCTTGGGTCAAGTCCACCACGCAGCTCAATGACCTAGTCACGTGATTGGAATTTCCAGACGCCATCTTCGATTACGTCATCACTATTTTCCCTCCAAAATTCATCCATGATCCTGTACAAACATCATTCCAACTCACTTCAAAAGTCACGTGGCAGGAGTATTACTCCACTGACACCACGTGCTCTGAGTATTACTGCCGCAATACACCCCACCATAGGGATAATTACTGTGGCGATACTATGTAACGACCTTGTACCCTTTCTATTCAAGTATTTACATTAGATAAATACTCTAAATAATAATCTAGCCCAATTTCTAAAATACCACTTTGATCGTCATTTGATTTTGATTTTTAAATATATTAAAAATGGAGCGTAAGAATATTAAAAAATAGACTCTTATAACATGTTTGAATTTCAATTTCTATAGACCTTTAGACAACAAGTCGAATGGATGACGATGAGAGAATTGGTGGAATAAAGAAAGTGGAAGCAAACTCGAAGATTCCGAGAATATCTACGCATATGATATTTGGCCACCACAAAACCATTAGGCATGAGATGTGATCTAACCAGAGGCCCCACACACCAGAGGTGAGCGGTCTGCCACTGTGCCACCGAGGCACAAAATGGATCTGTAGCTGTCTCCTTTCTTCTTAGCTTGTTGAGTTTTTGGTGTTACTTCATCTGTAGATAAAAGATGCCCAGGAAATAGCGAATCTCTCTGGTTTAAAGTTATGTAACGGTAGACCACCGTCGTTAATGAAAAATACATTAAACAATATTTTAAGACTCAGTATATTTCTAACACTAGTCATCTGTAAAATAATAAGAATAAATCCCCTATTTGTTTTGTGCCGTGGAATTCACACGATGCAGTTTCTGTAGGTCCTCAGAAACAATGTGATTCTTGCTCTTCAGCATAGGCGGCGCCAGGATTTTGGTAATGTGGGTGTAGGCTGGGAAGGGATAAGACATAGTAAAAATATTAACTTGGTACGCAATAAAAACTTTTATGTACATATTTAAAGAAACTTCATACATGAATACACGTGGAGTCATGGATTTATCAAAGAAATATCAGAATTTTTAAGTGTACAAGGGTACTTTTTTGCAATGGCATCAATTACAAGAGCTTTTATAAGGTCATTCTTCTGTTGAATGGAACCCTGGGTTTAAATTCTTCAATGACATCTTCAATATCTATGCTCACTGAAATCGACTTTTCAACAGAAAGCGACATTATGGAGTTGTCTCTGTTGAAGCATAGTCGATCTTAGTTTGGACTTGATATAATTCATCTTGGAGAAACTCCGTTTGCATGAGCAACTAGTAACCGGAATCACTTAACACCTTCTCATCAATCTGTAGAAATTCGCATACACCCTTTCTCTTCCGGATTTTTACAACCACTTTAGCCAGTCAAGAACTGTAGATGAAGGATTGTTCAAGCGCCTTGCTCGTAGAAGTCTGATTTCAGCTTCTATTTCTGACGCATTTAGACCAAAACGTTCTGCTACTACTTGATAATCAGTACTATTACACTGAGCAAGGCGAAAAATTTTCCCAATTACTTGAATGAGGTCTATAGTCTCTTGAGAAAATCTTGTGTTAAGTCCCAGAATAAGGCTATCCATTAAAGAATAGAATGTCCAATACTTGATTGCCTCCTTTGTCGTTTCCGCAAAAACACCTGTTTCTTGTGAGTCGTCCACAAATGAAGAAATTTTTCGCTTTCTAGGCGGCGGAATACTAATGTCAATTTCCGTGCATTTTTCTTCTGCATTACTGAAGATATAATCAAACGCAGCTTTATCCTCTGCCAAATTCTTCTCCCTATTAAACGATGATTTACCACCAGTTTCGCTTGAAGTTGAAGATGTGGTTTTTATCCAGCCAAGCAACGTTCCCTGTTGTTTTGATTTAAACATTTTAAGGGCAAATTAACATGCCGACATGCGTACATACAACAACAACTCAACTAGCAGTTACATCGTACTGTTCGCCGAAGACGCACTGCCAACACATCCTAACTTTGTTGCCAGAACGCTCTGCACTATTGATCCTTAAGATCTAAAAAATAATCCCTAAGTTTTACTATAAAAACTAGAAAAAACATTGTATGATAGCAAATAACTTATGAGAGACTTAAGAAGTCACTCAAATGTATCCAGACATAGCAAACAATAAATATACAACATAGAAAGTATTATTGTACGAAATCTGAAAATCGAAGTTAATGTGGGTGCAGTGGGTGCCCCACTGTGACGCCGCCTATGCTCTTCAGTAAGTCTGATAATCACTTTTGAGGATAAGTTTTCAAATAACCAACTAATACAACACACGCTGGTAACCATATATTTTCCATGACGTCATTTGACCGTGATTGATAACTCACGCAGTAATAGAAAGTTTACCTAATAAACCTCTTAATCGCTGGGAAATTTTGCACATGTATTATCTACTAATATCTGTTAAAATATATTTCCATAACCTTCGACATTTAACACGACATTTGATGTAAGCACTATTACTCACTGTTTTAACTTTATCCGAATTATTGAAACTTCTCTCTATATCTGCCAATATCATGCCATCTCTGCCTTTGTGACTTCAAACTACCTAATAGCCATTGATCAAACTGAATTAATTTCCATTGTAATGAAGAACGTGTAATTTCTAACACGCCAGGTAGTAAGGCATTTGATGATACTTACTATTAAAAGATGGACAAGTTACTGTCCGGCGTTACTGATAAATCACTGTTAGAAAATTTTGTACTGTGGTGTGAGTTCAATTTCGTTAATTTAAAAATTATGATTATCTCAATTTTATTTTATATTTGAAATGAATTTATATAATTCAGCAAACTATTAGCAAGTTCTCCCCCAGAATGTAGGAAGGAAATATGGTTTCTGGAAAGTATCTATAGGTGTCTTGGAATTTCCACCTTTCCATAAATGGAGAATTTGATACACTGCAAGAACTGACTGTGATAATTAAACACTTTTCGGTGTCCCGAAGAGAAAACCACTTTTTTTAAAAAACCGTTTGTTGTGTGATTTTGGTGATTTAACATTATGATAGTACTAATATTGTATTGAATCAGCATTAAAAGCACGTCCATTGTGTTCAATCACCGAACTCAACAACAGTGTGTGGATTTAACACAAACATGTGATGGTCGCCCTCGGACACCAAAAAGTGTTAACATAGCTATACCAGGTGTATGCATAAGTAGTTTCCGGTTTACCTAAGAGATGGCGCCAGCGAAAAGTACGCAGCATATTCATTTGAAACATACGTCATTTTGTTCGTCTGACATTAAACTACAAACACACACAAGTTGAGTCCACCAAACACTAGCGTCTTTGTTTTATCGTTCAGTGATCATGTCGAAGTTTGTGCCTGAAAAAGAACGTTTGCGGCACGCATTGCTTTTCTTATTTAATCAAAAGGAAAAGGCTGTTGAAAGTCATCGTGTGCTGGTCGAAACATATGGTGAACACGATCCATCGATTAGAACATGTGAGACATGGTTTCGACAATTTAAAAGTAGTGATTTCAATGTGAAAGACAGTGCGCGCTTTGGTAGACCACAAAAGTGCAAAAACGAGCAATTGCAGGTGTTAGTGGAGGATGACCCAACTCAAACTCAACAGCAATTGGCAAAAGCATTAAATGTGTCACAAGAAACAATCAGCAGACATTTACGAGCAATGGGGAACATCAATAAACTGGGTAAATGGGTCCCACACGATTTGAATGAACGTCAAATGGAAAATCGCAAAGTCACTTGTGAAATGCTGCTTCAACGTCACGAAAGAAAATCCTTTTTGTATCGAATTGTGACAGGTGATGAAAAATGGATTTATTTTGAAAATCCGAAGCGGAAATAATCTTGGCATTCACCTGGCGAAGCCGGTCCTTCAACACCAAGGCCAAATCGCTTCGGCAAGAAGACCATGCTTTGTGTCTGGTGGGACCAGAGCGGTATTGTGTATTATGAACTCTTGAAGCCCGGCGAAACCGTTAATGCACAACGCTATCGCCAACAAATGATTAATTTAAATCACGCATTGATGGAAAGACGACCGGAATGGGCCCGAAGACATGGCAAAGTGATTGTATTACACGATAATGCGCCGTCTCACACAGCAAAACTAGTGAAAGACACCTTCAAATCACTTGGATGGGACATCCTTGTTCACCCGCCGTACTCCCCAGACCTGGCGCGATATGACTATCACCTCTTCGCATCAATGGGAGCACGCGCTCGCAGAGCAGCACTTCAGCAATTTCGAGGACGTTGCTAACTTGTTCACGGCATTTGATCCTACTGTGCATGCGTAATACATTGTCTGCTCTCTAAATCTCTGCTTTCTCATTACTGTATGTTCCTTCGTAAGTCGTTCCGATACAAGGGACAGGAGACTCTTGTATGTGTTTTCATCCATATGCAGGTAGTTACGATGTTCATCTGCTTCTAACTCTGGCAGTATTTTTGCATTCAGCGGACTGAGCGCTCACCAAATTTGTCCCTTGAATGCCACTGAGAATATCCGGCTCACTGTGAGCCGCCGCCATTTTTTTAACCCACAATTTTTACGCTCACTTGTGAGCCAAGAAATAGCAGAAGACATGTCTGTTAAATATATAGAGAATTCTTTCGTTGGGCGTATAGAAGTTAATAAATGGTGCCCATGAGTGTCGAGATGACTTCAAACAAATGCAATAAACCTTTTAACAGAGAAACGTTGCACACTGTTCAATTTCAGCAATCTAGCTGGAAAAAATTCAAATGCTTGTGATATTTGATTAATATACTTTCCATGTTCTCCATTGATTTTATTAACCTTCTCCAATATTTAACCATGCTTCTTATTGATTCTACTTTCTCTTCCTCCTCATTAATTATGCATGTGAGAAATATCTTACAACCCTTACAACCGTGGCATGTAAGCGTCACAAAATATTTGTGTACGAGTAAATTATAATGATAATTATACGTAATTATACGCAATGATAATATTAACAGAATTAAGATAGTATTCAAATACAGAAACGTTGCTACACATCAATTCCTTGTTAATCAAAAATATATATCTAAATTCCACAAATTAACAAGAAATATATCGGCACCTCTCGTATTGGACTACATCTTAGTTAGAAAAGTCTATGCATGCCGGCAAAAGGTGGCAGCACTATCTCCGTATATATCTAATATATTTTTATTGCCGCACGAAATTTCAACGCTGCTCCTACAAATTCAAGCCTAGAGAGTTCAAACTTTCAAGGAAGAATGTTCATAACCAATTGAAGAGTTCGATCAATGCCGATTTTTTTTCTTCATTGTTGAAATCGCTTGAATATCAAGACATATAAAAAGGAAACTTTTTCAACAATGAAGAAAAAGGAAAATAAATAATCACGATTGATCGAACTCTCGAATTGGTTATGAACTGTAGGGGGCTGGGGAAGCATTGCGATGCCATTCCGGGCCAGGTAGTCGTTGACCACGAAGCAGGTGTGGCTTGGTGCATTGTCATAATCCAGCTTCCAATTGGCGGCAATGTCTGACCTCACTCGGTTGACCATTCCCTTCAATCTTTTCAGCACTCCCACGTTGAAATTAGACGTGACGGTCTGTCCCTCCGGTACAAATTCGTGGTGGACCACACCCTTGGCGTCAAATAAGACAATGAACATGACCTTGGCCTTCGACCTGCTCATTCGAGCCTTTTTTGGACGAGGGGATGCTGCTCTGTGCCATTCGGCACTTTGGCGTTTTGTCTCTGGGTCATACTGAAAAACCCACGTTTCGTCGCCGGTTATCAAGTTTGTTCTCGGGGTCTGTTTGAACGCGCTGCAAAAGATCTTCGCAAATAAGCACACGGTTTTGCCTCTCGTCGGCTGTCATAATTTTTGGGACGAGTTTGGCATAGATTTTCTCATCTGCAAATCCTCGGTAATGATGGTGTCCACAGTCAATTTATCAGTTCGTATGCGGTCTGCGATCATTCGAACACTTAACCACAGGTCTGAATGCAACACATCACGGACACGTTGCATATTTTCCCCAGTTCTTTCTGTTCGTGAACGGGCGTTCTGCGCGGGGTTCGTGTTCTACACTCTCTCGACCGTCTTTGAAGCCCTTGTACAATCTGAAAACAGTAGCTTTTGATAGGTTTTCACTCCTGCACACCTGCTTGATCATGGCCAAGTCCCCATAGCCGAAATTCTGAGTCCCACACAGAATTTAATGGCGTAGCGCTGTACGATAGAACGTTGCATTCTAAGCTTCCACCGAGCCTATAGACAGAGGTCCACTTAAACCACGATATGAACCGCACGGAAGCTCGTGGTAGTGATAGGCAGAATCGAATACAGCGAATTCGATTCTCCCAAGAATTCGGATACTTCGAGTACTACGTACTAAAAAGAATTTGAATTCTTTTTGTATTCGCTCTTGTTACTTTCTGCTGCATTAATTCTTTCACAATTGATTTTCGGAAGAAAAGGTGTTGTTGAGTATTCGGTACCATGCTAAAACTTCATCATGAGAATATCACAAATAACAAAGAATTGCACGGTTATCTCCTCTCTTTTCCGTGCCTCCGGCCCGAGCACGCAACAGACTTCCGCTAGCTAACAAGGCATTCAATCCACGATATACCACTTCTGTTGATTTGTGTATTTCAAAATTTCTTTGTACCACTGGTTTTAGAGCAGTTATAACGAAACTAACACAGCTTTTCTAACTTTATATTAGCTAGGCTACAAATTACTGATTGAAATAATGAAATCCGTGCAGTAGCTTTTAAAGAGCAGAGCCTACAAATAATCTTAATTCCTTAAGCTATTACTCCAACAACTACCGGAAATTAAGATCTTTTAACCATACAAAGTAATCCTCCTTA
>JAGDQP010036476.1:0-19050 GCA_022664845.1 Lepisma saccharinum | reverse complement strand
AAACATTTTAAATTTTGTTTACAACAATCCACACTTTAAATTTAAATCTTTAAAACACAAAAGTATTATATAATAATACATAAAATGTACGTTACAACCATCATATTTAAACAAAATTTGAATGAAATCTTTAAAAAACATCTTTAAAGGAGGAAAATCTCATCTAATTCCTTCCCAGGGGGCAATGTACCAAGAATAGATGATACATTTACTAGCTGAATTGCAATACTGAGGCGCTGGATAAGGAAGGTGGTCGCGCGGGCATCACAGAAACGATCTGTATTCGCCGACCAGCCTCTTTAATAAAATTAAGGCCTGCCGTGCCCCAAGTACCACTTGATTCGATTGCGAACGCAACAAAAATAAACGTAGCAAGTAGATTAGAATATTTCCTGTTTTTATCGACCTCTCTACGAGTAGCTGCACCACTCGCTGTCAAAGAAGAATGAGTAACATTTGATATTGCGAAAGTATCGGCGCAGGTGAAATCCCATAATAGAGGTCTTCCTCTTTTCCATGGAACTAGTGACATTCCATTAGGTCTTTTACATTAGCAGAAACTAGAGCTCTGAGGATGACATCATTGACACTAGAATGACACATGTGTCTGCCAGCACTCCTGACGCAGGACAGACCGTGAAGGCTCCACGAATGCTCCACAGGCTGGACAACGGTGAGATACACAGACGTCTGCTCCTAAACGTAAGGCAACAACAACACCGAAGCTTTCATTCGAGAGAGGAGGAGAAGGTAAAGCGAGCCAAGGACCGGACTCGGGTGAATACATAGCTAGTAGCCAGGCTTCATCTTCAAGACAAGTAGCGGATTGTAGTAACTGCGATTTTGTACGTTTGATGATAGGATCATCCCAAGAAGACTGAGAGCTGTTGACATCCACAATAAGAAATATTTAAATTCATAATTAACAATAATATAATCACACTCTAAACAATCTTCTCATTAGGAAAACGTATTATTTTGTGTTAACGGAAAAAGTCAGCGTGCGTGTTCGAGTGATTTAATATTTTATTCTTATATACTGTAAGATGTTAGCAAATGTTAATGATACTATTAATCTATATCAGCAAAGTATTTCATCCCAAATAAAATTCCAAAATCAGTAAGAAATGATGGACGTTTTTAGGAACACCTGGTTTAGCAAGTAGGTGTTCTTTTCAAAGTTATGTGAAAATGTCGTCCTTATAATTACCTTGCAAATTAAATATTTAATAATAGCTGCGAACGCGGTAGAAATCGAGTTTAATTAAGTGTCTCAATTAGTGACCGTGGAGGTTAAGTGCGGTTATGTATCTTCACACTTTCGTTTGTTTATTTAAAATAAGTTCATTGATATTTTAACCCTCAACTTTTTTTTGGTGATTATCACATTAATCTACATTAGGAGCCTAACGTATTATTATTAATTATGTTACATCGTTTAAAAATACTCTATTCAATTTAATTTTACGTTTATTTTCTAACTATATGTTATATTAATTGGTGTTTGACTAAATTCGGTTTAGTTAGGTTTGATAGGATATTAAGTTCAGATTACATTCGATCCTTCCAAGAAGGAACCGAAGTGATATAATGGAGCAGCTCCTTAATTTCTTCTGGCCTTTTTATATTTTATTTGTTTTCTGCGTTCTGCGCCTCCGAACTAATGAAGGTAACAAGGTTTAAAACATATTCAATGCCGTATGGCAGAAGTAGTTCATAAAGCTACGTAGAGAATTACCTCGATGGGTTTTAAAGGATAGACTTTAGATATGGTCATCCAACTTTATACTAGCATACTAATTATTTTTACTTGTGCCCTCAAAAAAAAAAAAAAAAAGAACTTATAGTGCTCATAGTGGCTATGAGTTCTTATAGTAATTTTTCTGCTACTACGCTGATGAAGTGCAAAAGTAGATAGATATACAATCCCAGGACGTTGGAGTAGTCTGCAATGGTCCGCCGAGTACCCCAATCCTTCACTTGATTTCTATTTTAGGAGCTGCAAAGCACTGCATCGTGAAAAATCACCATCTCCAGCAACAGATTCAAGCATACCTGCGCCGCTGTTAAACCCAGTAGGTTTCGTAAGTTCCGTAAGGGTTCGAGAAGATTTCCGGGTTTTTGTGTCCGCCAAAATGTATACCACTTTCCGCCCATGTTGTAAAACGTAAAATTCCAACATTGAAGGTCCCTGTCTCCTAAAGGAATATAAGTAGATAACAACTAACTTCAGATTTGGATTTCTTGAAACAAGCTAGCCTAAAACGATATGTCACATGATCCACTTTCCATTAAAAATTCTAGAGCAACTTCCAAGATGGTGGCTTTCAAGATGGCTGCCATGATTCTCATCTCCCGCATCTGGTAGCGCAGTATCCACGTTACTTGCATACAATATTTTATCTCGCTCCATTCACGCGTTTATGACTTATAAGGTTGTTTCCAGTCTTTTGTACTATAGAGTATACGAGTCGTCATTAGTCAGTTTCGGGAGGAAGATATCAATTCACAGATGAATGACCGTCCATTGCGATCTCAATGTATCACATTCTTCAGGAAAAACACATTTTCACAGCAAAATTTTTATTCGAGAAAAAAACATTCTCTTGTTAGTGCCGTAAGTCGAGAATATGTGGAGCCGCACTTCTACACTTCTTATGGGTCGTTCACGGCTCGTGCGCATCTCACAGACGATAGCTTTACCTTTCTTGTATTCATAACACTGGCATGCTTCGCCTTGTATGTCATGTATATTCACTTCTCCCACCTTGCCCACTGCAAGGGTTCCATTGCCATTGACACGCTTCTTTGTGGAATAATATAGTACCACCGGTACTTGCGTTTCGCTAACTTCTCTTATTATATTACACTTTCATGGTTTAATCTCTGTAGGTTTTCACGGTACTAAAAACATTCTGGGTATTAAATTTCTTGGCTGTAGGTCCATACTTGGTCACTTTTCTGTAAAATTTACTAGGATGAATGAGATATTTGTGTGACTTGGAAACATAAAATTAGCGTTAAAGGAAGTGAAAGCGAGACGTAAGTCTGGTTGTTAGCGATAATTATAGCTTTGAAGTAGGAACTGCTTTCTTGCAACTTAGGGCGAAGGGTGCGTGAGAGTGATGTGCATCGCGTATAATTAAATAAAAAATACTTAACCTGTCTATCTAACACCTCTTTACTCTCTCAAGATACTGTCCGTATTTTTGCGGCAAACTACGTGTCATTCATAACGCGAAGTGTCACAATTGTTATTGGTCCTCATGGCGTTATGTTTCTACTTGGTCCTCTTGATTAAATAGAGTGCGTATTTAAAGGAATAATAATAGAGTATGGTTTCTTTTCACACTTTTTGGATTGTTAGCTGTCGCCAGATATTTATAAAAATGCCGAAACCGGAAATAAATAAAAAAGTAACAATTTAGAAGGGTTTTGAATAGAAGAATGTAAATGTTCGAGTGACCACCAACTACGGAACTGCAGCCATTTCTGGTTCGATGTAACTCATAATATGCAATGCCTTACCTCTTCCGTGTGATTTTTTGCGTTTTTTACTGGTTAATTCCATTCACCTTGTATCGAGACATTCAAGTTTATTAAATTACTGCGTGCGAAAGTAGTTCCCCTACCACGTACGTCATGTATCTACATATTCTGTTATAGCTCTGAGTAATGCCGAGAGCGGAGCTAGCGAAGGCGGTTAGTTTATGTTCTCTTTTTCGTAGCTATATGCGTACTCCGGCATACCTTCATTACATATCCGGTTTATTCAACTCTCCTGCAGCTAATAGGAACTTATACACTATGTTGGCTTCAATAAACCCTGTCTTGCATAACATTTAACAATTACCCTTCGTTCTCGTATAATTCGCACGCGAAGGAAGACAGGAAACATTGAAGCCATCACATACTTGCCATGTCGAGTTGTTGACATAGTTTAACGGAACATTTCGAAAAAAAAAAAAAAAAAAAAATCTGTATGTCACTCTGACGCACAAATATCTCATTTGTCCTGTAATTTTTACAAATTTGGCCGCCTCTCCTCCCCTCCAACAAAGATTATGCAACTTTTGAACTTAGAAAAATTATTTATTGACTATTTTCTATGAATGGAAGTGTACAAAGGCATATGGATATTTATTCCAATCACGTTTAGAAAATTCCTTTGGGCTGGACTTCAGATACATCCCCGAATCGTTCAATCAGTGACAATAGGTTAGGTTAAGTGCAAACTTTTCGGACAGTTTTATTAGGCCCTAATCTCTCTAGGTTTTTACCCTAACCTGCCTTCACACCTGATGAAGCCAAAAAGAAAGAATTGGCGAAACTTCTAGTGATTATAATTGTCATATTGTTAGAGTACTTTCGGTAACATCTAGGATGGAGTACTAAGTTAGAAGCAAAGTTAGGTTAGATTATATTCGAGTTTAGTAAGGTTAGCTAAACGTAGACCCTAAATTATTTGCGTTAAGTCATCTTTATTTTGGCTTAATGCTACGTTAGATTAGGTCATGTCGTTACGGTATGCGGGAAGTAAACCTATTTGAAGGCCATCCCAACTTGGTTTCAGTGTATATTAGAAGATACATATAAATGTGATAGATACCTGGTTAAGTGCATGCCGTAGTTAATTACCGATTCTTCATTATGCATCAGACGTTCTTTCAATACTAGAAGTGGAGCATTTATAAGTTATACAGATGTGTTTGTTGTACTAAATAAGATGATACAACTTGTGAATGCTCCATTTTCAGTAATATAGAACTTCCATAATGCATACTTCATAAATCGTAGAGGAGTAATATAAAGGAAATCGGTCACCAGGCATTTTAAGCATGCATCGGGGATTCTGGAAGAACCATACGGTCAACTTAACTAACCTAATCAAACAAATCTGATAGTATTTGTAAATTATCTGTATCAATATAATGTATGGACATAATGAATCGGTTCAATTTGTAAATTATCTGTATCACTATAATTATGGACATAATGAATCGGTTCAATAACCTGTGAAAGACCTTTTCAGAAAACGACCGTTCCAGGCTAAAGTAATATCCACATATTAATTGCATATTATATGTAAATGAGGAATTTTATCAAACACTTCAAGTAAGGTGCATCATTTTAATGCATTTTTAATTTGGTTGTCAGATGTTGGTATTTCCTTTGTGGGTCATTGTAAGACTAATTGATTAAGAAAAAGGTAACTCCAAGGGGAGGGGATGGGTTAGCTCTTAAAAGCATTTTAAGGTAACTAACTTGAATTTGAATTATATACGGACGGAGGGCTGCCTCAGTTAAGCTCTGGCGATTTTACATTATTATTATTATTATTTTCTTTTTCACATCAAAGTTCTCTTTCGCGAACACTGATGGCGTTCAGTGAAATGTGCACGGCCCTGGACTATTGCTCTGCATCTAAATTCACTTTCTATTGAAAAAGGCTCCGCCACGATGCAGGAGGAGCAATGTTAGCCGAAACCTTCTGACAGACTTTCCAAAGACCTTAAATGGCATCTGGCGACTTGACAGGGATTGTGCTAAAAGGTGTCGTGTGGGCAACTGTCAAAGTTGCTCTTCGGCGCTAGCCTGTGAAGTGTAACGTAGTAGTTTGGCTAGATGCTTTATTCATGACGTACTTCTAGAAGTTGGCTGCGTTTATCTTCACGTTGTTTTCAACTCTGATGTTCGAGCACAGGATGCTCCATTGTGAATACCTTGGGGGACTTTTTTCTTTTCTTGGATTAAGTTTGAGGGTTTCGTTTGGACGCTAGTAAAAGGGTAACTTATTTTTCTGTCATCCAGGTATACAGCGGGTTCATCTAGAGTATCTATCCACTCTACTTATCACGCGCCATAGTGTGCGACTGGCAATGCTTCTCTGTCGAAGAGCTGTCATGTCTTCACGCGCTGTCTGGTTGGTTCTTTTCGAATATTAGACTTCAGGTGGAAACTCGTTCTTGTTCAGTTGGACGGTGCAACTCACACGCGATGTGCTGATAGTACGTTCCTTCCGTTTGTGGTGCTGGACTATCATTAGCAAAATGTAGCTTGGTTTGGAAAATCCAGCGATGTAACGTCCACAATTCTTAATTTTTGGCCCCGTTTGTGATTTTCTATTGCTTGCCCACAGACACTCAATACTCACACTGACAATTTGCCTTGGGCTATCAACAGTAATAGGGAAACAATTCAAAATCATCCGAGCTTAACTTTCGTCCAGACTTAGTATGTTTGGTCAGTAAGAGTTGAATAACTTTGATATAAATCGATTAAGTAAATACCCTTTGCTGTTAGAACATAGGGTTTTATGTGTTTAACAGGAATGTTACACAAATTGAGACATAACCAAAATTGAGATTGAGATTCGGCAAGATTGAGATTCTATTTCTGTATAGTTATCTAGCCTATTTCTAATTAAGACTACGTTACTAACCTAATGACGAAATTAGATTTTGTAGCTTAGAAGTGCGTCATTGCATGTGTCTGATAAATGACTAGAGAAATCAAATGTTTCAGTCGTTTCGTAAAACTCGGAACTTCATTTTATTTTTGACATTTTAGTAACAATTATGACGGCCCGTCCCAATTGTATGAGCGTAGTGGATTTGAAATCTGTGCTTCATGATCCTTTGACTCTAGCCTGATGCCTCAGACTACTGAGGCCATTATTCAGTCGTTTCATGTTCAATGGTACTCCAATAATTCGCATGTTGTGCACAGAATTCAAAGCCTAGTTGTATTTGGAAAGTTTATTTTTAGTGGGAAACGTTACATGTACAAGCGTTGAAAATATTGTCCATCATCGGGACGGGCGTAAGCCATAGTGTTGTTACCGCCCTACGATTGGTTTTATCTTATCTTGTTCATCATATGTTATGTGATCAAAAGTATCTGGACACCCACCTGAACATCAAGTACAAGTTTGGGTCGCCCTCCATTGGGAACATTGGCAGTCAGTACGGTGTTTGGCCCTTGCTTAGCCTTGATGACAGCCTCCGCTGTCGCAGGCATACTTCCAAATTCCAATCAGGTGGCGAAAGGTTTCCTGGGGAATGGAAGCCGAGTCGTCACGGAGCGCCGAAATGAAAAGAGGTATCGAACTAGCTATGTGGGTCTGTGTGGTATAGTACAAAGTCGGCATTCCAAAACATTCTAAAGATGTTCTGTTGGATTCAATTCGGGACTCTGTGTAGACCTAGTAAGACGTTTTTGTCATCAAACAACTCTTCCACAATCCATGTGCACGACGGGTGCTCGGTCGTGTTGTAAGACAAATTGCTCATTCCCGAACTGGTCTTCGATGGTAGGCAGCAGAAAGTGCTTAAAATGTCAACGTAACGTTCTGCCGTGACCTTGCCACGTAAAGCAACAAGGGGCCAAGTTCCCTCCAGGAGAAACATGACCACATTGTAACCCCACCACCATCGAATTTCACAGTCAACACTATACAGACTTTTAGATGTCGTTCACCAAGGGTTTGCTACATCCACACTGTACCATCGGATCGCCACATTGTGTACCGTGATTCATCACTTCACTCAACAGTTTTCCACTGTTCTATGGCTCAGCTTTTTCGCTTCTCACACACGTGAAGTGACTTTTGGTATTTGCCCGTGTGATGTGTGGCTTATGAGTAGCTGCACCTCTCGTCGAACAGCCATTGTGCGTGTGGGGAGTAGAGCCTGATACAGTGTAAAATTCCTGTGTTATGGTGACGATGAATGGCTGACGATTGCGCTGTACGATCATCTTTACACTCACTACGATTATCATCACGCGCTGTACGATTATCATCACTCGCCGGTCTCTATAGAGGTCAACATGGGAGGTTGGCCTGCACGTTGTTTGGTTGTACACGTCCCTTCACATTTCCACTTTATTGTAACATCGGAAACAGTAGATCTAGGGATGTTCAGGAGGGTGAAAATCTCTCGCACACACTTCTTACACAAGTAGCACCCAATCAAATACCTATTCACGTTCTAAATCCGTGAGTTCCTCAGACCGTCGCATTCTGCTGACTACTGAGATAGATGGCAGTACTGTGTCAGCATCTAGGATAAACATACGTTTCGCAGGGCATCCGGATACTTTTGATCACATAGAGTATTCAAGCACAAAAGCATACGTAAGTGAAAAAAAAAAGTAACACATGGGAAATGCGTCAGCGCATAGATGTCTGATCTCTTTTTATCTCTAATCGAGCTATTCCGACAAATTTACTCCGTTTTCAATTGTCGCATCTAACTAATATCACGTGGTACATTCATTTAAAGCAAGGTCCGCTAAATTTTCCAGTTGATAGATTCCATTTGCTAAGACTTTTAATATTCTGCAAAGCGCAACAAAATTAAGTTACATAGCATAAATAAAAATTTTATTCATTATAAAGCTCTAGTGAGGGCTTTTCATTTCGCATTACGTACACTGTCTTTCTAGTTCACGAAGGCATCCAGCGATGTTTCGCAGTATTCAGAATACTAAGCTTAAACACTTTCGGTGCAACGTTACATAGACGAGAGCTACATTATTATTATTATTTATGCCCTATATTGATTAACTCACGAATGCACCCATGTTTGTTCTGATTTGTCATAACATTGTCTTTTGAAGTAAGATATTGTGAAAACATAATATTGCCCTCATTATAAGCCATCTACTAGGAAGAAGCCACGTTAGTGGAAGCTGCAACGTCGATGCAGGAATATAAGCTTTTCCCATAGAGTTCTTTTGTTGTCGGAATGTCCCCCCCCCTCCTCCTTTATATCTTTAATGGGTTGGACAGGCTGCTATGCCTTATCTTCATTAGAATTCTTAGGGATGACATCTCTTGCCTAAGATTTTCTTGGAGAGCGTACGTGCCTTCCGAACACCGATTCAGATTCCTTGGTGTGAACCATTGGAGGCTGGTTTCTTTTTCTATTGGTTTTTACCATTTTGAATCTGGCCGTTCAAGTTTTCATCATCGCGTTTTATTGTTGTTAACTTTAAAAGGTTATGCGCCTCCTCTTTTACTGCATTTTTTCTTCTGGTTTTAAGAATATTAGCGTATTCCATTTAATCGTCCTGAATGTGTTTACGCGCCTTCATATTTCTTTTCTAACTCCTTCACTTTTTACTGTATTTTTATTCTTAGATGTTTACCTCAACTATAAGCTCTGGTTTGTTGCTTGAGCTGTACCTTATTACTACTTCGCCTTAATTTTTACTCCAATAATGAATTGAGATTTACTCTTTGTTAAGAACAAAATATTTTTCTAACATAAATGTAGAATATACTTAAAAGAACGAAACAGAAAAAAACAGGATGCTTACAGGAGAATTTCATAGTTTCAGACGCATTTTCATGCACGAGAAACAGCAGCGTCTACTGAAAATTATAATCAACATGAAAGGTCATACGTTAAAGGATGCTTTCGCGTTCAGTAGATTTCAATGTGCGCCCATTCATAGCTCTGTGGGTGTCCAACGGTACCATGTTTTTCTATTCTACAGGCGCACCAGCGTATCAGGGCTTTACTATGTTTCTTTAAAGCCTACCCACTGATTAATAGTGATATCTTATGATATGTTGGTACGTTATCACCGTATTCACGGCGAAAGTTTCAAATAAGGTATTATAGTGGGTGCAGCATAGTAAAGAAACATAGTGACCATCTCCTACGATATGCTGGAGCTGATATTGGAAGAGAATATGATTTTGTTTTGAAATTCTCAGGGCTACGAGTGGGATCCGGATTGAAATCTACAAACCAGCCAAAGAAACTTTAAAGTTTGCTCTTTCATGTTGCCTGTACATTTCAATTGACTTAACTGTTTCTCATGTGTTTGCTATGTGGCACTGATTGGTTATTGGAAAAAAGGCGCTTAGTTTAAACAGTGAGGTCCATTTTTGTTAGGAAAGAAGTCTCCTTTTTCAGTTGCTGTTTCCTTATTTTAAAATGGAAGGTATTATTATAATAGTTGCCTAAGTGAATAAATATATAAGAAGAGGTTCTTCACTAGTTATTACATAGATGTCGATAAATATAATCAGATTGTTCAAAGACATGAGAAGTTCTTCGTGGGAAATCTTAGGACAGGGTGATTCTAAGTAATATAATAATATTGGATGGACTATCGCTTGTGAGAAGTATTAAGGAGGTTACAGTTGATATGTGGATTATTATTGTCATCTTCATAGAAAGGAGTTATGTCGAATCTATTGTCTTTCAAGTTGGAGAATCAGATTATTTTTAAAGATTTGGAATCTAACCTGTCAATTGAGTATTAGTGAGCGTTAGGTTAGATCACAACTGCTTTGATAATGCAGAATAGTTAGTAAATCTTATCTACTACATTGTCAATATTGTGTTGGTACAATATTTATAATTATTTGGTTTGAAGTAGTAATATTCATATAGATACATATTAATACATAACAGTTTTCAATTCCATTGGAAACCCCAGATTTCTTTGTAAACAGTCTGTGTAGCTATATGATATCCGCAAAAGGATATTGCGTAAAGATCTTGCTTGTGATTTTTTTAGTCAATTAAATTAAATGGTTAATGAGTAACAAAAAATGTAGTCTTAAACTCTGAAACATAAGTCTGTTCAGCTAGCTATTTAAAGAAATGAGGAAATTTGAGAAAATGTTCATTATGATCAAGTTAGGAGTTCCTACTCAGATAGCTTTTTAACTTACGATATCTGTCGCATTTATTGTTTGATTTTTTCTTAGTAAATATCGAGATTTTTTCTTTTTCAGACTTTTTTCCACGACAGGATGATGATAGAGTGAAACACCAAATATCATAACATGTCGAGCAGTGACAAGAGCGACATAGACGATATAAAACAGTTTCAAGACATTTTTAAACTAAGTGTGTCCTCAGTTCAACCAAGTTGGAGGGATTCAAATGAAGAAGACACTTCTGATGGGTCAGAAATAAAAACTCTGCACGTGAAGAATCCTACCAAAGGTATTTCTTTAAGTAAAATAAATAAAAATGAAAAGAAGAAGGTGAGGAATTACAAGAAAGGAAGTGAAAGACATGAAACGTTGAAAGAAACGGGTAGTGTGGAGGAGTCGGGAATTGGTTTTGGGGATTTTCAGTGCGAGGACGAGAGCGCAGTGGAACGCAGAAGTACGAAAAAAGGTAAACGTAAAAATGTCAAACCAGATAGGAAGTCGAATCTCAATCAGGAAGTTTCGCTTCTGGATTCCGAGGATGAACTTAATGCTAGTGACGAAACGCTATTAAAGAAGGTGAAAAAGAAAGATAGGACATTTGTGAATTCTCAAACCATCGTGAAATCAGTTAAAAGTGCAATGTCTGACGATGATAATACTAATTCTAAAAGTGAATTAAGTGTAATAGATAGTTACTTTCAGGGAAACGATTTTACTTTAGGAGTGGAAAACGAAAATGATAAGAGTAATACGAAACATCATAGAAAAAAGTTGAAGAAAGACGCGAACATTTGTGTTGAAGAACAGGAAGAAGTCACATTGAGTGTTGCTAAGAAAAAGAGGAAGAAGAAGAAAAATAAGAAATATGAATTATCTGAATATTCGGATTTCACATTTGGTGATGTACAATGTGTTCAGAGCTCGCAAGATAACGAAACTTCCGTAGGCCTAATGGATGAAGCTCAAGAAATCACTTCAACTCATAGGAAGAAAAGGAGAAAAGAAAGAAAATTAGAAACTGATTTAGATGAAATTGAGCCACAACTTAGTGACAAAAATACTTCCGTGGATGCTGGTGAAAAGGAAAAGAAAAGAAAAAAGAAAAAGCACAAAATGAGTATTGAGGAACACGACATGGAAAAATCAAATCTTGATAAGTTACACTTTACCAAAACAAGAAAGAAGCACAATTCGTATGAAAATAAAGAAACAGTTTTGGAAACAGCATATTGTTCTGCATCGGAAGATGAACTTCATGGTAGTGATGTTGATACTACTCGGGCCATGTTTTCAAAAAAGTCAAAACGGAAAAAATCCCACAATTACAAAGACGACGATAGTCAGCCCGATCAAAAGCATGAGAAGAGTGAGGATAACAGTCTGCAAGAACTTAGTGTCGAAGATACGGCTTTGGAGGAGCACTCGGATACTGAAGATGCACAAAGGGTAGGTTAATATTGTGACTCTCTGCTTTTTTCCTTTCTTTAATTAACCGTTTTTTTATATGAATATGGTTTATGGGGGTAACGTATTTTAAAGATTTTATTGTGCACAACTTATTTGTGGCGAATCGTAATACAGAATTAATTATTTAGAACATCAGTGGGTATTTTTAATCTTTCACAAATAGACTAATATCCGGATTTTTTGCGTTGTTTGGTTATTGGTTCCGATTTATTTGATTTTCGTCCTAATCGAGCACAAAGCTTCTAAGCATGGGACCTACTAGTAACGTGTGATCTGAACCATGTTTGGGTTTCTATCTGAGGCAGAAGGCGAGTGCGTAGACTAATTAATGAGTCTGCGATGGGAATCCTTACCTACCATCCCATTTGTCTCAACGATAGCAGGATTACCAAATTTCGCCTCAAACTGCGATTCACGCTCCGATTTGAGTTGCTAGTGAATCTGCCGGGAGCAGATTCTTCTGTGCTCTTAGCATAAAAGTTTATTTAGTATGAAGAACATAAAGGAAACTCTTTTAAAGATAAAATTATTTTCCACCAATAGGTCTTCAGTTCTTGTACGGATTGTTCATGTAAATATTTTGAATATTACAATGTTTCAGCACTTAATTTCTCACTTTTTCGTGTATTTCTCACACTTTTCTCTATCTTGGTTATTTGATTGACTTTAAATATAACTTACAGTTATTCCTTGTCATGTAAATATTTGTTTGAGTAACCTTTACGTGAGAAACTTAGTTCTTCATTTCCCTCAGATTTCTGCAATTGCAACTTCAGAGTACTATTGTTATGTATACCGTCAGGCTCGACGCAGATTTTGTGTTGCGACGCATCTAGCAGTTTACTTTGAGTACCAGAGCGTCCTTGGTATTCCTGTGCACAGACACGTATCCAAAATTTGGCTTTTGCAGGTGCCCAAGGGCTTCGGGGGGAGGGGTGGGGTCCAAGGTGTGTCTGGGCATGAAATGTGTATTAAATATATAGAATTACACCTGAAGTTATACCAATTTTTCCTAAAACTCTTATTTTTTTGGGGGGGGGGGGGGGGGGGGGGGGTGGAGAGGTTTCGGCAAGTTTGCATCAATTCCTTTCATCAATCGTATATGATAGAAAAAACTTTTCATATTGAAATATTCGATGCAGGTTTGCTTAAAATAAATAATAAATACGTCCCTACCAGGGCACCTTGGAAGGTAAAGGCGGTCGAGCGTGAGACTGACTACTCCACCTCACTTCGTGCCGTAGGTTGAGAATATGTGGAGCGCTACTTCATCATCCCCCATGCACCGTTCACAGCACGTGTGCATTGCACGGGGTATACCTTTACTTTTTTTATCTTGCTGATCGTTTCTAGGGTTGCCGGATTTTAAACTAAAAAATTAAAGGAGAATGAACTTGCCGTGTAAGAATTAACATGAAACTCATTTGTACTTCCGTAATGTTAGTTTAATTCCGAGATGTACTTGCTGTTTCCTTATTACTATTCCCTTCTTTCTTGTAGCATTTCACTTGATATAGAAGGAATGAGCCTTTTAATCCGTTAAAGTAGAAATTGGCACAGGTTCTAATCATTTTGAAGCATATCTGAAGTTTACTTTTAAGACTACATCAACTCCTTTCATCAATCGTTCATGACAGAAAAAAAAAACCTTCCCATAGTGAAACATTCGATGCAGATTTGCTTAAAATAAATAATATGATTTTAAACAGATATGGCACAATGGTTTTGGTGCAGACAGAGAAGAAATAAATCCACATCTTATTTGCAGATTTTGATCTCTTTTTCATTTACAATTTTATTCAGAAAGTCTTAAATTAAATTTTTCATAAAGAGCATCAGTGTTAATTGTATTTTCCAGATTCAGTGTCTCAAAAGACTAAATGAGATACGGTATATTGCTTCAGATTTATAAACTAATTACATTTTTCTCCGGGTGTTCTGAAGTAGTGGAATAGATTTCTAAAAAAATATCCTTCTCTTTCTTCTGTGAGTGACTTGGCAGTTTCTCTGTAAGTTGCTCTATTGTAAAACTAAAACTCTGAACGCATAATTCCAAGTTCTGTGTATGTATCAGTAATTTCAATAGCTTCAGTTTCCAGCAATTTGAAGGTATACCGATGTTTCTGCTTCAAGTATCGCATACATAAAAGGTCATTTTTCTTTTTTTGTTGTTGGAATCGTCAATTAACTAAAATACTGTCAGGCAGCACATCGGAAACCCTTTTCTCTGCTGAAAACGAAATGATGATACCTTCTACCTTAGAACCACACCGAGCCGCTGTAGCTCAGTGGTAGAGCGTTGGCGTAGCATTCGGGAGGTCGTGGGTTCGATCCCAGCGGCCAACCATGCTGACTGAGGTTTTCCAGGGTTTTTCCTCAGTCACATCAGGCAAATGCCTGGCTGGCACCTTCCCGATTCCCTTCTTCTCTATCCCAGCCTGAGCCTTAGATGTCTAAAGGTCATAAATAAAATTCAGTTCAAATTAGAACAACAAGAAAACTTTTGCTTATTTCGGAATCACTTAACATAGTGCAAGACAATATGTTACCACAGTCCATATTGTTGTAACCAAAATCGTGCTTTACTGTAGATAGCAATATTTCATAGGAAAGTTTAAGGCCAATTATTTTATGATTACATTATTGTCGTCTTTTGGAAAGACGAACGTTAAATACTTTTTATTGAGACTACAAAATAGATGGATAAAATGTCCGCGAAGTTCAAAAATATGGAAAACAAGTTTAAGCAAAAGGATCGTAGTTGCTTGATTTAATTCGAACTATGAAGTTAATTAATGTTTTATTACGATAAGTATTTGAGTTTATTGAATGCTTTAGTTAAAATCTGACATCCTAATATGGTTCGTATTACTCAAATCCTAATTTGGAGTCAAGTGTCCAAAGCTACGTAAATAATATTTACGTTATGTGATTGTGAAGTGTTTCGTATTGAAACTAATTATTAGTTACGGAAAAGGTATGAACACCAATATAGAGAGCATTCAAAACAAAGTGAAGCATCATATGTTAAACACATTATATTTTTGTATGATTCATTCAATATTATAAGAAATCAGTGTTGGTATATTAGGTTCTGTTCCAGAGTAGACACTACTTCTCGGCCAACTGTAACTAGTAAAGAACCTAATTGAAATCGTTCTTTTACCAGTGTTTGTATTTATTTAAAGTATTATCACTATTTCTCTCTTTATATATATATATATATATATATATATATATATAAGGTAAATTTAAGGCAAATGAAGGACAAAAGAAAAAGGATAATACTTACAGCTTACTTTCGCATTAGATCATACATATTCACATAAAAAAGTCACTATATTTCGTGTATTGCACGTTTTCAAGTATAGAGGAAGAGAGCGAAGTTCACGTGTTCATAAAGTACAAGTTTGAAGAGCCAGTGGCGACACGTAGCGGACCAAGCATCAAAACTGAAGAACAACTGACTGCTGTAGCGCGTAGATTTCCGGAACTTGAGATAATAATAACTGTATAGCGTGTAAGTACAAGGTGGAATCGTGGATGGAAATGTGTTGTAAATGCAGAGGGAAAGGGAAGCTTAGAGTTATTGAAGTTTCAGGCCAGGTTTTATTTTCGCGCTCAAACCGTGAATAAAGGCATTCTCCCACAGACGGCGTTTTGAGGTTTTTCTCCCACAGACGTACGCACATACGTACACAACACTAATTTTTACATAGTTATAAATTTACTATCTATATATGAAATGGTAAAACAGGTAGAAAAAAGGATAGACATCTGTATAGTAACATGATAAACACAATAGAAAAGTAGTACGTTTCGAATAGCGTTTTCAACTGTTAGGAGAAAAAATGGACAGAGTGGACAGGTTCGGACTGATGTTAAGGAAACGCCATCTTGTCAACAGAATGCAGAGTGCCAGTGTGCCTGGTTATGGAGGCGGGAAAATGACTAGATGGGACGGAGAAAACACCAAACGGAGAAGAAAGTGCGAAGGTTACTGGGGGCAGGTAACGGGCTTCCTAAAGGAATTAACGTTCATGTGTATTTCAAATTAACAATTAACGTTCATGTGTATTTCAAATCTAGTTGATAGAACGTACACAATGTCCTGAAAGTATATCATCATGTGATTCTCTCTCAATTTGTAAGTTTGAATACACAGTAGGTTTGATACCTTAAAATGTTGAAACCAAAATCGGGAGAGACTGAGTTTGTATGCAGATCCAATAGCAAGAGTTCCATTGCAAATAAACTTTGGTAAACTTTATTTTAAATGGGTGAGTCTGGTAACAGTTCAATTGCAGTTGGCTGCCCTACTTAACATGGAGAGAAACACAATAGCATAACTCTTGGGGAAGACTAATAGCTGCGATCGCAGATATGCGAACACCAGGGCAATACATTGAACAGAGGCACTGACCGCTACCTTTCACATTCCACTAGAGAAATCTCCCCGAGGGACATCATCGTACATACGTAACGATGTGGATCCTTCAGGTGCAGGTAACACTAGAAACTAGTTGGAAACTTCTAGTACATTTGTAACGATACTGTTACTGCAAGTAGTTAATAATAATAATCGTCTAATTGGCTTCAAGAGGGGAACATTTTCCTGATCTTATTCTTTTGTCTCCTCTCCACACTTTTAAATACACACACATAGAAATTAACGTGAAACAAACACTAGAAAGAAACCTCTGAAATGTTATTCTTGAGGTGCAAATAGGGAAATCAGAGAGTTTTGTTTGTGGAACACTATGCTTGTAATACTTGTGATTGGCAAGGAATGCGCTAAAAAAATTCAAATCCAAAATGTGTGAAATTAATTTATTGTACTTAGTACATGAGTGATGTCTTTGCGACCTTCTTTATCTATAGGCTGCGGTCTGATGATATCATAATTTTACAAGACGTGTTCAATGTGGCCTCCCATCAGAGCGAATGCAAGCGTGGGCACGGCGAGTTAATGAACGCTGAATGTTGTCGAATATTTCAGGCGTATCATGAAGAACGGTAGTTCTTTGGGTGGCGCTAAGAAACGAGTCTGTTAGCGGCACTCATATATATATACAGCTAATTTCGGATCTAGCGAACTATGAAACCGATTTTGATGCTTGAACTTGCATTTAAAAGCTCTTTGCAATACTAAGACATAGGAAAAAGAAAGGGGGGGGGGGGTCTTTAGGACCTTCCTGGGGTCCCCTAGGAGGTTCGAAAAAAATACCATAATTTCACATTTCTGGTGATAGCACTGACCCCAGACCATATAGGCGGCCGAAACTTCCGGAATCGTAATCTACGCTTTAATATCTTTCGAACGATATATAACACGTCCAAATCGGTGAAGGGGTTCAAAAGTTATGACTTTTTTTTAGCCCAATCACAGAATTTTCACAAGTGATAGAAACGGGCCTCTGTCTTTTTGCTTTAGGAAATACTGGTTAGTACCAGGAGGTTTGAGGGGTCAGTTGCGGGCCTCATGGAGGCAAATTGATGCTTATCTTTTTGATAGGAGTTACGGTTTTCGAGATACGGAGCCTATCATGGTCCAAAATGAACCTTTTGTATGAAGACTGTGCACTTTTTTTTAATATGAAGCCTTACTAAATAAGTATATCAGTACAAGAACCCCTTCGGGGTAAAAGGAAGAGTGACGCAAGAATTCTTTTCACAAAAGAAGTTATATCCATTTTGCGAGTGACTTTCTGTGTGTCAGTATGTGGGAAGGGGGGATACTAAGTCTCTTAATTTTATTAATGTTATTACAAAGGAAACAATTCCGCCATAGTGACACAAAGAAAGTCACTCTCAAAATGGATATCACTTCTACTGTGAGTAGTATTCTTGGGTCACTCTTCACCTCTATACATATCTTGCATCACCATGCTGAACGCGTAAGTAAATCTGGCAACTTTGTGCCTTTTGATCCTTACTTGATTAATCGATTGGTCATCGCTCTGATGAGCAATCATTTCAGTTTCCATCCGCAGTAATTCACTGAGAGAAATATTCTTGCTTAGGATAGCATTGGTCTCCTAGCGAAGACTTATAACTATAAATTTTATTTCAATTTATTTTGACCAGACTTGCCCCTGATTAATTCAGGATATTTTTGTATGAACTTGACGGCGGAAGATACATAATAAATTATCAATATCCGTCTTATTTAGACTCTGGTTTTTTATTTACATATACCTCTTAGTCTTGTAATAATTCTCCTATTCGTTGTATTACCCATCCTTCAAATGTCACTATTCGTAGTACTTGTCAGCCGGGCGGATAATGATAGTCAGATCCGAATGAAGATTTGGAGATTGCTCTTCGTTCTGCAGTGGTGAGGTTGTGATGTGATAGGAACGTGTCAGTGAACCCAGGGTTAGCAATTTGTTTGGAGAGGAAGGAAATGTACAGTTCGACAGGATGGTTTGGAGGGAGAGGGAGAATATATAAAACTCAGCTTCTATTAAATTGTCCACTTTTTACAAGTTGGAAGTTTGCTAACTGATGTACTCCATGCATCTCGATACCACTCGCAGAGAAATGGACAAGCAGAAAGGGCAGTACCAGATGTTAAATATATATTAAAAAGAAAATGACAAAAGTCACCAATCTAAAATTGGACCCAAGTAGTTAAAAATATTCAAAATGACAATAGGTTCGCAGAAACACCACTATTACAATGAAAGTCACTAACACAAATTATTTTTAATTTCCAACCGAATACAAGATTTAACCAAAACTTAAATCTAACCTTGCAATCAGTATTTGTTCATCAATCATACCAAAGTAATTTATTACTTCCCATTGGATCTACAATATGGTGCAGAAACATACCATATAAATCACCCAATTATACACCAGCTAAGGTTTTAAGGAACAAAGGAAACCGATTATTG
>JAGDQP010036475.1:0-12261 GCA_022664845.1 Lepisma saccharinum | reverse complement strand
TCTCGACTTGACATTCTATGTTGAATCATACTTGCAACAGAAAAACCAGGCATGGATTTTTAAGTGGGCCTACTGAGTCCGGGCCCAGAGCGCCAAACTTTGAGGCGCGCAATTATGACAGAGTAGCTTTGCCAGAACATAGCGCGATAAAACAGCGCCGGTCAAAACAGAGCGGGCGAAAAATGCTGTTGGTCATGACAGCTGCTACCAAAGCGTCAAAACAGCGCCTGCTTCAAAACAGTGCAAGAAAGAACAGCGTATGTCAAGTAAGTGCCGCGTGAAAAAAGAACTAATCGAAATTGTGCGTAGAAAGCCAATCTCGGTCAGGCCCAGTGACCTCTACCTAAAAGCGAAAATGGACTGATGTATTCTATTAAAAAATCTAATGAAGACTGGAAGTGGAAGGGACAGTTAATCTCGATCGTTCATTTTCAATATAAACCAAAATGGACCAAAGTTTCTTTCTAACTTATTTTTACGCGTGTTATCGCTGTGTGGCCTGTTTTTTGACTTCAGCAGCGAGTGCTGTGAACTCTTGTATGTCTCTGTCCGTCCGTCTAACTGTCGAAAACTCAGTAACTACTAGATCTAAGAAGATGGTTGAGTTATCGTTGGAAAGGTCTCGACGAGGCGAGTTGAAATGCATATCATTCATCCAGATTTCAGCTTTGGGTCCGGAAATACTAGGGGTGGGCAATTTTCGAGTCAGTACTAGTATGGCTAGGAAGGTGGTTGATATGTCCTGGAAAGGTATCGGAGAGGTGAGTTCCAAACCGGTATTGATAAATCAAGAACACAGGGGCGGGTCCCGAGAAAGGGGATGGAAATGTTCAACAAAGCAACTACCAGGACTTTGAAAGTGTTTGAGGTGTCGTTGAAAAGGTCTTTGTCAAGACGAGTTGAAACTCGTATAAATCACCAAATTATAAGGCAGGGTCCGATATACGAGCGGGGTCAATTTTCTAGTCATTTTTATTACCTAAGTATTTCACTTATTATGTAGGCGTCAACATTTACTGTGCCAAGGGCGCCTTGAACCCTAAATCCGGGTCTGGAAAAATCAGTGCATTAATGTGAATAGTTTAACCTGGCATAGCTTAAGAAAAACAATGCTATGCAGTGCATACAGAATAAAAACAGCAAAACCAGTTCATAGGAAATATTACACCTCCATTCTTGGACTGTAGAATTTATGCAGCAAGCAAACACATTCAAATTGAAGTGACATTGAGGAACCCGAAGAATTGTATTTTAAGGGTGTCGTGTAAGTTCCTGGAATTTTTTAGACCTGCCAGAATTCTAACTGCCCTATTCTTCCATAGTGTTTGATTGCTAGCCATGTTTGAATTACGAATCTATGAAACATTGTGGTAGATCAGAATTTATGAAATCGATAATATGACGCATAATACAGTCATGAAAAGCATAGTACATTCGCAACTTTTCTCGCTATATAGGCCTATTTATAAACTTCGATGGAGTATGAGTGGGAAGTATTTTGATACATTTCTTTTTCAAGATATGGTGGGAAGAAACTGAGGTGCAAAGAAACAATAATGAAAAGCGAAGTACACTACATATGTGTACGAACTTCACATTTAGGAATGTATGATAAACCACCGTTAGTTTTTGTAATTGTTAGTTCAAGTTAAACTAAGAGGAAATCACAGCGTGGAGTTTGAAAAAGCTTTCATCCTTGACTTTCATATAAAAGCAGCATTCATTCCAACAGACAATATCTGCTAAACTCAATGCACCAAAATAAAATCGAGTTTGGATATTACGACAATATGGCCTTGTATCCATCTTAAATAAAGAAAAGCACAACTTTCTCACAAGGCTGATATTATTTAATAACAAAAAGAAATTTAAGTGTAACAGTTTCGGAAGTAAACCACTTCCTTCTTCAGACTGCACCCAATAACTGAACATAGACAAATTACTTAAGCAATAAATAAAAGAGATTGTCTCTTACTTTCCACCAATCAGGGATCAGTACTAATTCCTTTCTTTATTGCCTAAGAATTTTTTGTTTACTTGTAGAGTGCAGTCTGAAGAAGGAAGTGGTATACTTCCGAAACTGTTACATTTGAATTTCTATTTGTTATTAAACGATATCAGGCGTTTCAGAAAGATGTGCTTTTCTATATTGAAATCTAGTTGTGTTTATTTTACAGAATAGCAGCTGTAAAGTTCAATCAACCCAAAGTATATACAGCTGGGGTGGGATTTAAAATATTCTTCTTTAACTGTGACTTAAGCCATAGTCGCGAACGTAGCTTATAATAAAGAAGCCTATTACTAACTTGTAAATTCAACTTGAGTTTTATCTCAAGTAAAATTCTGAGGTCTGCTTTCCTTGGAAGCTTGCTTGTGATGTGAGTGAATAACCAATTGAAATACGTATTATACGTAGAACACGCAATAAAACACGTGTTTGAATTGGCTATTTACCCAAATCACAAGCAACGTACATTTGCATGAAAAGCATTCCTAAGTGTGTACAGACCTACCTAGGATGCTACTGGCCCCTATAGTGAACGCTGGAAACTACTCTATATTGACTCTACGGCAGCTGGATTATAGAGCTTTGCAAAATGTGAATTGTATTGTCAGAATGGATTGAGGCCACGGAGAATTGATCATTAGGAACTGCGGAATACTTCAATATGAATTTACAAAATTGTCTTTACAAAATACGCACTGTAAGACCGAAGTTTCACGAAACAACAGGAGTAATTGTTCTGAGTATCCTATCTTCATTGGCATCTTGTGTAAACGATATCATCAGGTGTTGCGATCACAGGAAAAAATACAAATCATTAAGTGAAATCTAGACGCCTAAGAATGTCATCCCGCTTTACGACCTGAGGTAGAATTACCCAGTTTATAAATAAGGTCCTGGTTCTCAAATGAGCGAACCATTTAGAACACTAATCATCACAGAAAGATAAACCCTCTCACTCCAAAACTAATAAACTTCAATTCAAAGCACAACATTTTCATTTTAAATACAGCCTTGTACCAATGCAACACATTTCTATTACCTTTTACATAACACTTTATTTGCTTTCCTTTACAATAAATAAAGTTAATTCTGTTATTATGTCGTAAGATGCTCATCCATTTTATGTTATCTTTCACTAAAAGCTTTACAAACAAATAACAGTGAGCTCTAGCGGAAGAAAACTTAGTTACTGGGAGATCTAAGGCCACTCAAAACAGTAACGGATCCAGGATTTTCGTGACCAGCAAGTAGAATGGACTAGGGACATTTTCGATAATTTTCCGGCTAAGTGAATTGTTTAAGTATAAATTTTTCATATGTCCTCTAATATTACTACTAATTGTCGTGGAATATGACAACTGTATCCCCCACAATGGATATTTCTAGATAAATTAGACTTGTCCGGAAACAAATCGGAACTTCTTTTTTTGTGAAACATATTATTAAAATAATGCTCAGAGGGCGCGCATCTATGTGGATGCGCCGCTGATTCAAAATTGAATCCAGAAATTTATAATTTACTTTTCAATAAACAGTGAAACATATTCCAACTTATTCATCAAATTTAAGCAAAATGTATGAGTCATTAATACTTCAATACACTACTGTCGTGATATAGGTTTAAGATAATTTGGAAATAGTAGCAAATCAAAACTGATCAGGGGTATATGAAATTAAAAATTCTGAACACATTTCCATCACACAAAACAAATATATAAAAGTAGCTAATATAATAAAGATGGCATTAGTTTAGAATGGTAAAAACGATCACTGTCGGTTTGATATTGTAGAAAACTAGTTACTGTCTTTCGCTAACACACTGTTTCACATGTAATTGGGACAATAACTTCATATAGAAAACATTAAGTAAATTCACACAAAAGACTTAAAATTTTGCGTAATTTCTTCTCCCAGAAATTTCTAAAGTTAAAGCAACCTATATCTAATGTAGCTTAAGAAGGAGAATATTGCAGTGAAAATTTAGTAGTCACGTATACACATAAACGAACACTATACACCTATAATAAAGATTTTAACCTGTAAATAAAAAAACCGAACTACATTACGAATTTTAATGATCTTTATCCTTACATAATTTCTGCTATAGTTAGCCATTTAAGTTAAGAAATTTAAGATGTAAGTCCACCATAAATAAGCTATGTAAGGTTATGAGAACCAGGTGGATACAAAATCGATGGTGGAATGGCTGTTAGAAGTCGTTGATGATTCTTAATGGGGTTCTTCTACATATATCAGCTAACAATATCCAAATTATAAGTCTGCCGACCTATATTTATTTATTAACTTACCAGGAAAGCGGCTAGCTAATTTCATACAATCAGCAGAATATTATCAACCCGAAAATTCAAAATTTTGGATCCTGGAGAAGATTCACACTTTCAAACATATATGAAAACATGGCGAAAAAGTCTTAAAACCTCAACGTGCATGAGAAGACGCTAAAAAAACCCATCAAAATACGATAAAAAAAATTACAAGCAAACAAACTGATGGGACAGAAAAGAATTATAATTTGTTTCTTCCATTATGATTTTAATGTTTTAAAGTATATGCATATGCAAATTTTGACCACTCGAGCGCCATTACTTTGGGAGAAATTCATGGTACAAAAATAAAATTCTGTCTGTGGATAGTGATCAGAAAGTGTGGCAATACACTTATGTTTTTTACATTTCTGACAGAAATGAAGATAAATACAGCATAATGGGTACTGGGGGGAAGGCGCTACCTGTTGGAGAGTATATTCATCATGGCCGCCATCTTGAAGTCCGCCATATTGAATCTCGATTGATTTTCTTAAATGGGAAGGGGGTCGTGTAATATGTCGTTTTGGGCTAGAATTTTACAGGAAATTCGTTGCTGAAGTCAGTTTCGCCGTAAATGTATTATTGTGAGAGATAAGAGTATATGAGATTTCTATCCTGTAATGATTCAATAACCTGGAAACACCCATTTCATATTGAAATAACGGGAAAAAATGGAACCCAAATGAATACAAATCCATATTGATAAGGTACTATACCCAGGAACAATTTATATTTATTGAGGTTTCATTTACTTCGTTATTTGAAAACGAAATGGATGTTTTCAGGTTATTGCATTATTACCCCATACTAGGACTACACACTGTTATCCCACAATAACACATTTACGACAAAACTGACTTCAGAAACGTATTTCTCATAAAATTCTAGCCTCAAATGACATATTAAACGACTCCCTTTAAATTTAAGAAAATGAATCGAAATTTAATATGGCGGCAATGAAGAACATACCCAACACACAGCATCTTCCACGCAGTACCCATTACTCTGTATTAATCTTCCATTTCTTTCAGAAATGTAAGAACATGAGTTTATTTCCATACTTTTTAATTACTTTCCACAGACAGAATTGGAATTTTACGTCATCGATATGTCCCAAAGTAATTACGCTTGAGTGGCCAAACGTTGCATGTCCACATACTTGGGCCTTCTAATCATGACGGAAGATAAAAATATAGAATTCTTTTCTGCCCCATCCATCGACCTCCATTAATACGATACTGGACTGACTGCAGCCATTGAAAATTTCATAAATATGTGAAGCTATGGAACGGAGAGCAAACTTAATTTCGTTTGTCCACTTCCAGTCCAAACCAATATGGACCAAATTTTCGATTTTAACTCAGTTTTTTACGCTTGATATCGCTGTGTGGCCCGTTTCTTAGTTATGTCTTAATTCTTGAAAAAAAAAAAACGTAAATATTATTTGCAGAATTTTCTATTGTATGCAGAGTGCGGTATACTCTTACATGAATAACTCAGGAATTAAGACTTGAATCAAAAAACGGGTCACACAGCGATATCAAGCGTATAAAACTGAGTTCGAGCTGAAACTTTGGTCCACATTGGATTAAACTGGAAGTGGACAAACGAGTTTAAATATTTGCTCTGGCGTCTATCTTTCAACACTAAGTAGTTACTCCAGTAGATTTTACGTAGAGCTCGATGGCCCCATCAGTATGTTTGCTCGTAAGTTAAGAAAATAAAAATAGATAAAAGGAATATCGAATGTTACTTTATAACCATGAGAATATATTCTTTAAATACTGAATATATGGCAAACCCTCATATCCACAGCGAACATAGTACATAACTATGTAAAGAGGATTGAAATAAAAGTTTCAAAATTCTTAAGCAGATATAACTAACAGTAAGTAAAAGATAAACCATTGTTTCGACCCAAAAATTAGAGAAAAGTAAGCAAAGATTAATAATGAAAGGAAAAGGTGAAAAACTTTAGTGAACATCGTGAAAGCGCCTCTAACGTCAATATTGGAAATTAATAAACCGTATGACGTCATGTTGTATATAGGAATGGCAGCCATATTGTGCTCAAGACAGAAAGGACATACGTTGTGATAAAGCAAGGATCTACCAAGGACACATTATAGTTTACTAAATTTTATTAAACAGTGTCTATCAAGTAGGAACAGGCGAGAGGGTAGTTACAGGTTAACAGGCTCGTAATTACAGGTTTACTTGAATGGGTAACGCATTATTTCAGAACGTAAACAGTTCAGCAAGGGAAGTCAACAGCTCAATCTGATTTGCTAATATAGTGGACGGAGCAAGACAACGTGTTGCTACGTAAACAGTTGATGAGGGATGCAATTCTCACGCAAAAGGATGAGTGTTGGAATATGTTTTAGTTTGTTTGTTTTGTTGCTTTTATTTTAATTAAATTCTGATTCCATGGTCGAAAATTTCAAATAGTTTTATCGCTATGAATTGAAAACTAAAGTCACATTATACGCACTTTATTATGATGATCAAGATTTTCAAACTATAAGATTGAACATGGCTTGAAAATTGAACTGCTTTTTAAAAGCTAAAAAGTCACAAATTGATAAACTAATTCTAAAGAAAAGTAGCCGGCTTGAGTTTGGATGACCTATGATGCAACAATGCAGTGGAAAATGCAATATAAAATCTACTGTAGTCATGATGTAATCGAAAACTAGACCTCCAAGATCAAAGATTCTGTCATGAGTTTCAGTTTGGCGGGAGTAAAGTCAAAGTAGAGTATTGTACGGCTTCTATAGATTTTTAGCAGTAAAATTATAAAGTTGGTGTATGTGCACGGCAATTTGGAGGGATAATACCCGCATTGGGGGACGCAACACTTTCTATAACCATTATTTTGTGAGAACATGCCATGCAGCGTTCGGGAATCGGTACAACAAGATACTCAGGCGGATACAAGGCCATTCAAGACGCAGACTATATGCAACACTGTATTATATTTTAAGTGTTAGCACGTTCACACGCGTTAGAAAAATTGCTTTTCTCTTGTAAATTTTAAATGTTTAGTGACCATAAAGTAAATTGAGGCGTATTCCATGTTAAGAGATAGCACAGAATTTTGTTCCTGCATACGCGTCAATTAACCCCTTATACATACTTGTATCTTCAAGGAAAACAATCGAGCGGTCTAGCGCAGTTGGTAGAGCGTTAGCTTAGCAATCGAGAGGTTCTGGGAACGACTCCAGTGGCCAGCTATCCTGACCAGCTTTTCCTGTCACAACAGAGAATTCCCAGCATTCCCAGTTTCTTAGAAACTAGCCCTGGCTGACTATCATCCTACATCCTTTCCCCCATCCCTGAACCTGAGATGCCTAAAGGTCATACAATGAACCTAAATTCAATACAAGAGAAACATGACCATAGTACACTTTTTGATAGTCATATTTTGCTATATATACTATACGCTATGTACCACTTCATTTTTTGCAAATAATTCACTTACTTCCAGACAAGTTGCAAACATATTTCTTCTGTAACTTTTACATTTCATTATATGATAAAATACACTCAAACTGAACAGATAGTTCCGACCTGAAAGCGCGACGTACTGTTTTGAAAAGGGTGAAGTTGGGAGAAAATAACGTTTCAGATTTATTTCTGAACAGTAACTTGTGACGAGTTCTTTCAGTATAATTTTAAATTTACGTCTTCTTCCATTTTCACTTTGTAATTGTAGATTGTTTCGTGTACCAAATCAACATTTATAACCTTACACAAATAATTTTTAATTTGGTAGCATCAACATACACGCCCCACTTTATCATCTGCCATCATTACCCTTTCTTGCACCACAATTAGCTCGAGGAGACGAGAGAAGGCTAACGTGACAGCACATATTGAGTCTTGACAGCATCATTGACAATGACCAATCAGGTTAAGCCATTGATTTTCCTGTGCTGAACTGTTTACGGTTTGAAATAATGCATGTGTTACCAGCAGAGCAGTACGGCAACTACCTTGAATTTTGTCAGAATTTTAATGTAAAAAGAGTTTAATATATCAATGTGGATCAGACTTTTACGATAAACTCATAAATTAATTTAATTTTGACGTATTTTTATACTTGTATAATCTATTAATTTGTGGACTTAATGCACATCAATATTCATCGCCCTGTATTATAAGAATTAATTTATATTAAAATCAACTTCATTTATATCTTTTTATGATGAAGTATAGCCTAGAAAGTTTGATCACATGGTTCCTTCTCTATTAAAAAATGACGAAGATATAATATGGCCGCCAAGAGGCCATGTATCTAATTGTGCTATTTTTATTCTCGTTATATTTGTGAATTTTACTTCATCCAGTGAATGTAATCAGGACTCGAACGTTATATAATTATAATCAGAGAGTAATTTGCAATCGTTTAGTTTCTTTCGTGCAAATGAATCTCAATTTATCAATGCTGAAGTCATTCCCTTATTTATAATTTCTTCTAGACTAATTTCCTGCTTATTGTCAAATAGCTAAACACGAATTTCATTACATAAGGTCGCCTGTAATCGGAAAGAAGAACTTGTGAATATAAGTAGCTGATAATTACGACAATAAATCATCCGATAAAATTATAGTACAGCAATAAACACTCTGCAGAGTGACGCATTCAAGGAGTCATAGATAATATAACTATTAATATTGACCTTTTATTTCGCTACCGGTGTTAATACACAATAAACAAAGTGATTTCGCCAACGTTATCAAAAGCAGACATTAAAATCAATACCTATGTTCTTAAAGCAGACAGTGATTGTCACATTTTACTGATTTACAAGATTTTATGGCTCAGATAAGACTGTGCTTATTGGAATTAGATCTGGTAGCTACCGATTATTACGTAATAAGTTTAAACAAAGTTTATTTTAGTGGCGTAGCGTTGAATGTTCAGTAGAGGAAGGTTTGAACTAAAACTCTTGCTAAATATTGTTCAAAGCGGAGTAAACGACCCATTAATTTTCACTTTGTTTACTATAATAATCATTTTATATTATTAAACTGGGAAAGTATGTATGCCCATCTGCATCTTCTAGTTTTATTAACGTAAACTCTGAGCTACTACGCTCAATATCCCTCCCCCTTCCTCCAATAGTCCGAGACCGTGGCTCAAGAAGTCCGATATATGCAAGTGTTAGCTCCTATATTTAATGTGTTTCAGAACCGTCATATCGGAATGGAACTTCAATCTGGTGATCAGTCGATCACTTCTGGATGGAAATTTAAAAGCTAACTAGTGACTTCCAAGACCATCAGTACCCACATTTGGTATTTTTCGGGCAAAATACTATAAAGAGTCGCTGTTATATCTATTCAATTTTCAGACAAATATGAATTTTGATTTTAACACCCTTATTTTCCATGTTACGTTTTTTCCTTCGTCAAATTTCTACTTGTTCTCTGTTTCTGTCTGTCTCTCTATCATTTTTCACCGTATGTAATCTTACTTCTCCAGCTCTTTTCTTACTGACATCCGTCACTCTCAGTTTCTGTTTGTGTTTAAATTTCCCCTTGCATCATCTTTTAGCATATTATTTCATCCGCATTTCTCTCACTAAACCTATTAGAATTCATGCATATTTGGAAAAATGATGTCAGTACGTTATTTGCTGATTTTTGTTGCTTAAGAAAGGAATAAGAAATGGGAGAGAGGGTTCTCTATACCAGACACGATTTCACGATAAGAAGATGCGATTTGGGTGGTCTAACTGCACGGCATTCAGTCACATCTTTTTTATGCGAAGTGTACCATCTATATCTTTTTGTAACTGATAGCTCAAAATTTTCCTTTTTTGGTCTAATTTTCTTCTATTCTTTTGTTTTAGAGAAACTAATGAACGAATATAAAACAATCCTCAAAATGAAACAATTTTTCATTAGATTGCACCATAACACAGGTCAACAAAATTCAACAATTTTTCTGTAACAATGGTAACAATCATTGTCTTTTTTTTACTAAATTTGGGGTGCTGATTTCAGATATGAGCTTAACAAGCACCCACCAGGTAAGATCTTTTTTGTTACGATAACTTTTACTTTCTCTGTGTTCCATACTTATAGGCTGTAATGGCGTGCGTTCATGTATTAAAGTTTTATACTTGATCATAGCTATAAATATATATATATACCTTCAAGTATGTGTTATAAACTCTAAAAGATTGAAAGTATATGTTTTACACTTCCGAAATTATACATTGTTGTATATTAAGTCGAATTTCAGACGCGGAATGTTTGGTTATCTGCAAAGCTTTTGGATACAAACTTCCGGACAACTCAGTTTCGGTCGAGATAATTTTTAAGACCGCGGAAAGATCCATAATTTTACTGTTTGTAACTAAGTTAGCATGTTACCTAGGAAATATATATTTGTTTTCTGATTGGTGTATTGTTGACCGAATTGGGTCCAATTATGCAATTATATATATATACCTAAATTTTAATTTCAAGCACGTCTAGCATCTAAAGAGTGCATCCTAGAAGATAAATGGAAATAACCTTTCTTGTACAGAATTTTACGTAGATTACTTTTTGTAATAAGACATCTTGCTCTAAAAAGCTTTTCAAGCGAGATATTTACATATAAACTGTTTTAGGGGTCATGTTTTTCAATATGGCGGAACGAGTGAAAAAGCACCAAGGTCGCAGATGTATCATACTGCTAAATTTCAAAAGTCCTGTATTTTTCCAAAGACGTCCATTTTTATCTATTGCTTGACCTACACTGCAGCGTGATACATGTTTAAGACAAAATAACAGAAAAATGGTACGTGGTGGAAAATTTTCACATACATATCTGAATTCAGCGTCAAAAATACAAGAAACACCTACTTTCTTTCATGTTACCGAGCCCCTGTTGACCTGCGTTATTATACTAACTTGCTTCTCACAGTCAGATTAAGAAAATATCATTGTTTGCTTGTAGTAAGTAAACTGGCAAATTTCCAAATTACAATTAGTAACCATTTTGTATAGAGAGTGTACTTCGAAAATCGAAGTTGGTAATGCATGAGAATTGTATGAATAACGCATATAGTTAAAAGGTGGTTGTAACTTTTATTTTGATTCCTGTTAAATAAATATTTTTCCTATTAATTACGTCTTTTCTAACAACCATGTCGTATGATAGATGGGAAATACCTTTCAAGAAGTCATATTTTAAATCGCAGTAGTGCGTAAAATGGAATGTCAATATACTGCACAAAAAGATATACCAATCTTAGACGTTTCCGCGTTTCCAATCTAAGACAGCTCTACACTTTGTTGTTCATGAGAAACATTTTTGGGTACGGGTTGGCAACACTAACAACGGGGTATCTGGGGACGGAAAACACCCACAGTATGTTGCTATTGTGTCAAATAATATTTATGTCAAGTTTGGTGCTTTTATGTCTAAAGTAACGAAAAAAATGAAACATTTTTTTAAATAGAAAATAGATTGAGAACACTGTAAAGTGGGGTGCCCGGGGACGTAGACCCCCTCATTGTTCCTGTATTGTGCTAAATAATTTTTTATACGAAGTTTGACGGAGATAGGTCTAACTGAATGCAAACAATTTAAACAGCTGTTTAAAAAAAAACAATTGGTTGGTAACACTGTACTACTGTACCAATCAAGACGACTGTGAGCTAGTTTAGCTAATACCTTTCCAACGACACCTAAAACGTCTCTCTATACTTTGTAGTTCCTGAGATTTAATTTCTGGACACGGGTGGTCGGACGGACGCAATGAGCAGGATTCGAAAGTTCCTTCTGCTATGGCTTTGCTATCAAGAAACCTAAAAGACAATCTGGTGGGCACGAAACTAGTGAAACCTTTAAAACGTAAAGGGGAAAATAAGGATAGGGAAAAGAGTTATGATTAATAAGTCAAACAATTTATCCTATCTACG
>JAGDQP010036473.1:2568-19052 GCA_022664845.1 Lepisma saccharinum | reverse complement strand
ATCCGGCTTGTTCCCTTCCCTGGTTAAATTCCAAATCCCGTTCAATACGATTCAAATAATTATATATATATATATATAAAGGGTACAGGGGAAAAACACGTTAAGTCACATTTTGTAAATTTTTCAGGAGAGTGTTTTTAAAGTTTAAATTAATTGTGAATGCCATGTTGAATGGCCTATTATTATTGTATATTGTTATTACACTATTGTCTGAAGGGACAAATATCTCAAAATCATGAAATTTGGACTTAACGTATTTTCCCCCTGCACCCTTCATATATATAAATTACAGCCATATTCAATCCACTACTGGATGAGGCCTCTCCCCGAAGGAAGGAGTTGGTCTACTGTTTCCACGCTGACCAGACGGGTTGGGAGAGGAGAGCCGAAGCTCTCACTGTGATCGCCACTGTATGAAGAGTATTATATATGTGCTGTGATATACGTATATGCAGGTAATATATATATGTGTTGTGAATTGTGACTACGAATGAGGGACTTACGGTTTGAACAAATGTCGGGATATATAATTTTTTAAGTTTTCGACGTGGTTCCTCGAGTTAGGAATCTTTTGTATGGGCCATTTTAGTAACTTCCGACTTCGCCTCGTCACGATTAGACGAGTTCAATGCTTGTTTAAAATCCATCCCAGGCGGGATTCGAAACCGCGACATTGGAGACGCCGGCATAACACCTCAGAGCGCACGCGACTACCTCCGTCGATTCCTTTAAGTTAGTAAATACAGCATTATCATAATTGAGTTTTGAGATAACAAGAGAATCTATAAGCTTTAGTTTTTTTAGTAGTAGTAGTAGTAGTAGTAGTACAATAATTTTATTTTAATAGTGAAAGAAAGTTACGAGTTCTTGAATATATGTTGAACTGTGAATTTTTATGTAGTAATTCTGAACGTGAGAAAGGCATGATACAGTTGCCGAAAGGAAATGAACGAGATTTACTTTTGTCTCGTAAATATATCTTCATTCTCCTTAAAAACAATTGCTATACTGGAAAAATAGTTATGTTGAACGGCTTTTCTAGGAACAGGGAGAAGTGGACACACTGCGCTACGTCTTCGACATGTTTCTTCTAAGGTTATATAAGCCACTCAGTTGCCTATCGGGCCAAGTCCATTTCAACAAATTTTACAGGATCTCAATTTTTTAGCTCTATCTGTAGTTTAATCCACTACATTCATGAGTTGCCAAGACAGGTGGTGCGATCAAACGTCAGTAGATTGAGAGAGGTACCCGTTTGTCAACTGAAAGATTATTCCTTTTATATCCATTTAAATCGATAAACCCACTTTCCAATAAAAATGGACTTGGCCCGACCGGCAACTGATTGGCTCATGTGATGTATTAAATTACCGAGCAAAAACACCAGAGGTGAAAAAAGTTCAGCCAAGTTCGTTAGCCCAGTATATAGACGCTCTTTTATCCGGCATTCTATAAACCGGCACGCTCTATTATCCGGCATCGTTCAAGCAACTCGCGTTCGGCTTTTTTCTGTTAAGGCCGCTTTAGACGGTACAATTTCTCGTACGATCTCTCGTATGAAAGAATGTATACAATCCATAGTACGAGATTTCTCGTACGATAAATCATACAATATTGTATAGTGTCTTACACGGTACAATTTTGGATACGAGGGGATAATGATGAAACTACTGGAGTTTATAGTTGTGACACCTCAGGCTTTTAGGGTAATTATGTCACAGATATTTGTGAAAGTGTAGCCCATTTACAAAATAGAAAATAATTAAAATATTGATAACAATCTTGACGCAACAGAAATTGAGTTAATTAATGTAATGTCACATTCTTCTACCAAGAGAATCTAACTTCTACTAGGTTTCAGTGGTAACGAAAGTGTCGTAGTTTTACTTCTGTACTTCGATAAAGATATTTCAATGCGGACACACAAAAATCGATGAAAATTTTGCCGTCTTCGGTGATAAGTTCGGAGTCATATGTGTTTTGTTTTTACAATATTCCTGAGTTAACAAGATATGTGACATTACACAGCACTTCAAAAGTATATAAATCGCGAAATATTTACTCCTATTTATACATATGGGGGCAATTAGTAACACTGCGGTTTAACTACTTCTATCACAGAGCACTCAAAATGCTACGTTTTGCGTTCCTATAAGCATGAAATACTTGCAATATACAAAAATGAGTAGTAATGTAGATTTTATATGATTTATAGCCTCATTTCACACAAGGTATATAGGTGTGATTAGGGTGGATCAGCTGTCTTAACCCTTGAATAAAAATTAGTTCCTTCGATTAATTACCTAGTTCATGTATTGACTTGCACAGCTCTGGGTTCACATCGACACTCTACTTACATTATGTCTACTTTCTGTAATTACTATTCAATGTATTTCATTATTTCGGATGCACAGAGCGTATATGTTTATCAAAATAATTGGGGAGTAACATGATTGCAAAGATACCGGTATCGTCTATATTATTTCCTTTCATACTTTTCATGATTGCAGCAGATTCGGTACTCTACGCACAAGAAAAACAATGAAAATCACCTTAACTGCATTGCACAATATATAGGAAAAGCAGTAGCTATTAAATCACATCAGAACTTTGTCTTTATATTTTTAAACATATTTCTCACGCATTTAGTACCTTTTTATGGTTATAAGAATGCAAAACGTAGCATTTTGAGGTATTGCCACTCCTCTATAGCAGAAGTAGCTGTACTGCAGTATCACTGAGCTTTTTACACTTCCGTTAAAAATATTGTTTTATATCTTTATACCTGTAATAGTTTATTATGCCACTATGTATGTTAATTTCTACATCAAGTAATAACATTAATATGTTCTCTTTGTCTCTTAATCCATAACCAAACAGCCGAATAGGAAAGCACGCTATATTGCCAGTAGGGGCGCTGTCATAGATTGTACGAAAAATCCGCTGAAAAATAGGACCGTTTCTATTTAGAGAACTCTTCGGAGATAGCATGAAAAATCGTACGATCTGCGCTTTACACGATCAAAGAATGTAACCGATGGGATTGCACACGAGGGATCGTACGAGAAATTGGATCGTCTAAAGTGGCCTTTATGCTCGAGCGCTCACTGACCTTGTCCATAACGTCGCGTCACTGCGCTGGTCTGTAACCGCCATTTTCTTTACCATCTTCTGTTCGTGTGTCGCACGCAATTATACAGTGATGTTTACGACGACCCTTGTAACCGTGTTTCCGTTCGCTTACTGTTCGTCGTGATTGTCAGTGTTCACTTAAGTTTATGCTTTGTAGGTGATAGACTTCCGATTATCCGGCATGGACGCGAACCTGACCGTGCCGGATAGAACAGCGTCTCCTATATATATATATATATATATATAGACTCGCTTCGCCGCAGACCCCTTGGTGGGCCGGGGTCCAACTTAAAATGTTTTTTTGGCTGCACTCCCATAGGGGAAGTTTGCCCCATTTATTGTAACCTTTTCGTGATTGTACACCTGCATACCAAATTTCGTTTCTCTAGCTTCAGTGGTGTGGAAAATGGGATTTGGGCGGCCATTTTGGATGACGACTTTTTTTTTTTAACGTTTTCTGATATTGTCGTGACCTTCTCGTGATGGTAAACCTTCATACAAAATTTCATTTCTCTATCGGACGGTATGGAAAATGGTCTTGGGGCGGCCATTTTGAATCCAAGATGGCGACTTTTTCAAAATATCGGAATTTTCCGTTTACCTAGTTATCATCCTCCATCTTCATGCCAAATGTCATGTTTCTAGCTTATTGCGAACGCCCTAAACAATATGATGAGTGAGTGAATCAGTGAGCCTAAAATACGCAGATTTCAGGGGTCCACAACTCGAAACACTAAGCTTCGAGTATGAAATTTTGCACACCTGCACATATTTGTCACATCTCCTTAACTTCGAAAGCTCATATTCGTATTTTTAAGATTTTTTTCTTACGTGGTCTCGAATTCACCAATTTCCCCATAAATTCTTGTTTCTGTGTTAACATACTTCTGGCTATGCTGACATTTTGTGACGCAGAACTTGGCTGCATGCACTGCCGTGCATGTTTATATTGATATTATACTAATATATTCCATTTCTGAGGTCGGGTGTGAGAATTTTGTCTTACGTTTCAACTTGGTAGTGATAAATTCTAATTGGAATAATTTATAGATAATTGTGTAAAAATTAGTTTCACTATTGACTATATGAAACAACACAAGTAAATAAAACTGAATTATTCAAGGTAGTAAGGCATACAGTAATCACTTTAAGAAGTTGGGTAATTTTCTAGACGGAAAGAAGTACTTTGTGATGCATAATTTAGATAAGAGTTGCACTGATGAGAGAGCCACGTGTTTCAAACTCAGCCAACGTGTTTTCCAAGATTAGATAACAAATTTAAAATAGTAGTCAATTTGGCAATACATTAAGTGACGTTTAAATAGTTTCATTGAGGAATTGTTTCATAAGCACTGAGGAAGTTTTCTTGGAACTAAAAAATAATAATTTTCGTGTGTTCATTTTTGGATGATTGGATCGTAAAAGTAAGGTGATTGAAGTGTTAAAGACAGGTGTCTTCAACAAACCGTATATAGCAGAAAATCTTTTCAGGTTTCCTTCCCTCAGTGTGCTTATTTTATTAGTCCTTGCAGGGAGAGCTTTTGTTTCAAAATACCGCGTGTGTAAGCAGTTACGCAATCCGCTCTTTCATACTGCGTAACTCTTAAAACACACCAGGCACAGTTTTTGCACTGAAATATATCGTTGTGCGTATATTGGGACACTTTTAAAACATCAATCATCATTCAGCAACGAATGCAAAAGATCTTGTTTTTTATTTGTATTACAAATTGTGTATATTCCTTCAGAAAACTCTGATTGCAACTTTTCCCGATGTTACTATAATACTTTATACCTATTACCAGTATAGAGGGCCTCTATGGCTGCTTATCGGACATGAGAAAGAATCTTCTTTTATATATATATATTTAAAAAAGTTCACGAACTTTGTGTAGGGTTATTCTGAAGTGGACTCTGACAATAATGTTGGTGGGAAGTGACAGGGATGTTTCACCTCTGTCTACCTCACTACGTAATTTTCAACAAAAAAAGAACAAATTTGAAACTGTTCAGTACAAGTTGAAAACTTGACTACGCCCGAAAACCCTGAAATTTAAAATGCGAGTTGTGCTTATCAGTTGCTCATTAGCATTACATGAAAATAGTGAAATGGCAAAGAATTGATTTCCCTTTTCTTTAACAGGGTTGCCGGGTGTAGTCAAGTTATTAATTTTTTCGGACATTTTCAACTTTGTTCTTTTTCTTTGAAAATTGACAGTGATTTAGGGTCAGTTCTACAATCGACGGCTAAGCTTCTGGCCAGAAACTTAGACGTCGATTATATAACTGACCATTAGACAGGCTAAACACATCTCCCAGTGTCACTCTTCACTAACAGTATTTCCAGAATTCACTGTAATTTTTATAAAACTACATATTCAGAATACTGATTTAATACCTCTTTACAAAGTAGCTATCTAATAACACCGTCAAGTGTTGCAATTAGTTACGTAAGTGGATTTCGTGCAGCAATTTACACAAAAAAAGAAAAACATCGAGGAAATTTTTTTGCAATCGTGTCTCAATCCTGATTGATGTTTAGTTGATTGTCTTCAAAATTTCTCAATATATTTCAGCGCAAGAACGGTGATTCTATGTGAAATAGTTACGTACTTTGAAACCGTGAGTTGCGTAACTTAACGGACATTCATTATTTATTGATAAAGAACGTGAGAGTACGTTTTAGAAGTGGTTTTAGTTATGATAAAGTGTGTTTACTAGTATGAGATAACCGAGCAGCTGTGACTCAGTGGTAGAGCGTTGGCTTAGCACTCGGGAGGTCCTAGGATCGACCCAAGCTCGTCCTGGGATAGGGTGGGGAGAGTTGTGTTTCAGTCACGCCAGGCAATTTCCGGTATGGTACCTACAGAATAGGTCCTACCTTCCAACATCCTATCCCGGTTTGAGCCATAGATGCCAAAAAGCCTTAAAGTAAATTCACTAGTTTATGTTTGAAACGTCACAGAGAAGTCTGTGAATTGTAGGACGTATAATTGATTTCCGCAGTTACCAAGAATAATAGATGTTGATAACGCGTGTAAGATGTTGCATGAGGTGAGCATTATAGCATAAAATTGTATCTATGCTTCGATACAATCAAACTTCATGTCAACTTCAACAGTATGATGTTCGACATATTTAAGATATTGTTTTTTTTTTTTATTTATTGTTTTTATTAAAGAACTTTTGCCTTTAGTGTAGCCGCACAGCAAAGAAGCGAGTTGGAGCGGAGCAAAGCGATGCCGTACTACATGCTTATAGTAAGTATGCTTCGCTCAACTTCGCTTTGTCCGATTCGAACTTTCTTGTCGTGTGACTACCCTTAGGGGAAAAGAAGATTGAAGGTACTCGCGTTAATTTATCCTTCAGCCTTAAATTTCTAGAATTTGAGTATCTCACAGGTCGATTAAAGCTGAGGATGGAACTTTGTCTTCTTTTATCTTGGCACTTCCGAAGTTGCTCGGAAAATGTTCAGATATGGGTACTTGCGTCAGTCATTTGCTGTCTTAACATAGCAGCCGTAGCTCAATTGGTAGAGCGTTGGCTTTACATTCGGGAGGCCTTATGTTCGATACCAGAGGACGGTCATTCTGGCTGAAGTTCTTCAGGGTTTTTCCTAAGTCACACCACACAGATGATTCATTCAACTTAGACCCTTTCCGACTCCTCCTCACAATCTTTCCTCTACCCTGTCACGGTTTGAGCCATAGATGCCTAAAGTCATACACAAATTCAAATTTGCTACCGAAAGAACACAGTGTTATCCACAGATGACTGTACTACATACTATGGTTTAGATTATCATTATACTTAACCGTTCAATTAATTCTCTCCATTGTTGCATGTCATGGACCAACGTTCACTCCTCGCTTTTACTCCAAAATGTGAAATACAGCGAGACACGATGTATAGATATTCACTTCTTTCTAATATGTGTTTTACGAAATGTTGACTAAATATTACTGGTTGCTCTCAGTCTAAGAAGAAATTGTATTGCAATGTACCTCATGCAGAGGAAATCGTGTTTCAAGAATTTTGTATGTACTTAAATTGATGGATTGATATGGGAGGGAAATCCAGGGTTTGAAGGCACCATCCCGGGATTAGGCTGGTGGGACAGTAAAATTCCTAGAGTTCCCTGTTAGGATATCCAGCCCCTGGTTTCGAGAACCATGAAATAATTTGAGTTGGAAATGGTTTGTCAGCATATCAGATACCATTGTCATTCCTTCTGGCTTCTGTAACGTTCATTGAGCCAAGATTTATACTTATGTATGCATTTCCAGACTCAGAGAAACAGAATGTTCTTGTCTACGAAGGCTTCGCAATAGAAGAAATCTGTGGGAAAATAATAAAAGACCTGTTAGCACGTGGTCATATTTTTAGAGAACAACAAATTGACTTCTTGTTTCTTTTCTTAACTAAGCAACTAATCTAGGAAAGGAGAGTGGAATGTATACCATGGCAGGTTTCTATTGGATCGTAAAGTAGTCTCATACCCTGTCTTGTGGAAAGAACCTGGTTGCTACTAAAAGAAATAGTTTTCCACAGGAATTTTTAAAATTAGTCAATCTGGGAAGAAGAATGCAGTTTCGTGGCTGCTTCAACTTTTCCCTACCACTAACGTGAGGGTTTTTCAACAACAATGACTCCTCACTCATGGACAATTTGTCTAGTAGGTCCTTTGGAATAAGTTTATATTTCGAGAAAAGCTGTTCCCATGATGGCTTGTGTTGCATTTCAGAAGAAAAGTGTGTTGATTGATTATTATCAACGATACATATTCCCTCTAAAATCGGTATCTGATAACGAGAGAACAATCTTCCATGTTGTAGGTACATCAGAACTTTTGGGTTTTTACGGTTTTCACGGTCAACGAGACTTAGTTATTACACACACAATCGAGCATGACATAGGAACGATTGAACCCATTCCATTCAAACTTGACATAATGAGGTAGGGAAATATTAAGGCTTCAACAGTATCAGAATGTTAACACATTTACCGTCTTCCTTCGTAATGGGATTCTAAATTTCTAAACATTGCTTTAAATGTTGACCACTCGCTAAGCACAATTTGGTCGACAAAACATCACGAAAAATGAATGCGTCCTTGTTTACTATGTTTGCGATAAGTGATTAAGAACCGTAAGAACCCAGTCTTAAGATGAATAGATAGAAAAAAAAATGTGATGATTTGAGTTTGTGAGCCAATTTATGATTTAACCCTAGTACCGTGTAGACCTGACCGGGGGGGGGGGGGGGGGAAGTGAAATGTGTGATCGGGTCGTTTTGGACCGGGTCTATGCTTCGAATCCAGTCTGACCCGGAGGGCAAACCAGAATTTTTAACTATTTCCTTGCATTTGAACATTGTTTGTTCCAGGAGTGAACGGGCCCGGTGTTGTTGCTCCAGAACACGAAATGTACGACGCCGAAAATACCCCCCGGAAGCCGTTGCACGTGCCTGATCACACTCGCACATAAACATGTAAGAAGGGAACAATTGCATAATATTAATCGCGCTGCTTTCATAACCACACGTGTTCGACCTTCAATCTGTTGTGTATTGCTCAGTCAACACGTCCATTGAATGAATGGTTGCAAATGATATCCGTGGCGGTACGGAAGTATAATGGTGCTGAAAAAATGATTAACTCGTATCAAGGAAAACTATACGAGAGAATAAATTGCTTCCGGTTTTCTCAACTCTCGACAGCATATGCGCGGATAATGGGTATTCCGTGCGTTCTGACGTACAGTACGTCCCTGGACAAGGTGAACCGATGGTTGTTTGCCAAGGCCTTCCATTGGATAAAGACGACATACTAAAGGACAGAACCTACAGTTTAAGTGGGCTCCGAACCATTTATGTCCCCATCGGGTATCGAACCCGGCACCTCTTGGTTTCAAGTAAATACTCGTCGTTTGACAAAAAAAGGTTGGATGCAGTTGTGACGTATAGGTCTAATTTCTGGAATCCATCCGTGAGAAACCATCAGTTTGCGGCCGAATCAGTAGAATTTTTATTAGCTGAAAGTATGCGAGGAATGAGACCTAAGGTTGTCGCGACGTACCAGCCGATTTTCAATCACGGAGAAGCAACACAAATAGCAGAAGACAAGACCCCCCTCTCATTAACTCCAGGTTCCAAAATGCAATAGAAGTCCCCATTGTCCCTTTTAAGTAAATGAAAGCTTGTATGTGAAGAACTTATCAGTTAATTCAACCGCAAGTCGTGAAACAGTTTCTATTTGAATTTTATTTAAGGCTTGTAAGCAACTTTGGGTCAGGCCCAATGGATAAAGATGATAGACTTGGTGGAATGAAGGAGTGTCGAGTGTTGCCAACCATTTTTCTCCAAGTTCCTACCGGTTAAGAACATTGCCCCTAAAATTGATCAAAATAAATTAATCATACTTATCGGCCGTAGTTATTGCAACTGCTTCTATTTATGTTGGATTATCTAGAATTACGTTTGCTTCAAGTCTTACATGCGTTGTGAAGTGGAATGTGATGTGTTCCTCACAGTTGCCAACTCGCAAGAGCAAATTCCCGCTGACAGACATCTAAAAACCCTATTTTTTGGTCAAAAATCGCCAGCTTTTGTACATATAAGAGCCACATAAAAAGCAAGAAAGGGCAGGAATTCGGAATGCTAACCAGTAACCATTATGAAAGTTTGGTATGCTTAGATTAATTTTGTGTAGTCAACTTTGTTATATATAACTTAGAATGGGTGGTTAATATTATGAACACTTACCGTGAGAAATTGGTTCCTTTTCACTTTCTCGGCACTGTTACTGTGTAGATGGGTCCGAAGCAGTAAATATCCAAATTTACTTCTAACCCCAGTCCAGCTTTTCCCCGTGCTAGGTGCCACCCAAAAAGCTCCAGATTTAGCGTGAAAACGCTGATGTTGGCAATCCTGGTGCTCCTCTGCTTCACGTTGGTGAAAACTCATCTAAATTAGGTCATCGTGCAGTCGCCATTATTTATAATAGCAACACGAACACTTACAAAACAAAACATCACCTGGCACAAAACTGAATAAACATGAATTAATCAACACTGTGGAGACGAAAGCACAACACGTGTAGCAACACGTCATCTACTCAGTTTGATTACAACAGCAGATTTCTCTGACACAAACGCGCATTCAAAATCGGGGAAATCCCGCAATTCTTTGATTTCGTATATGCGCGGTTCGTATCGTAACGAAGAGTACGATGGCTGGCAAAATAGATCAGTGTCGAGTCCATGAAACGAACACACTTTTGAATATGGTAAAATAATACATAGCCAATCCCTTTAACATAATCCACCCTACGTCCCTACTTCCGTGAAATATGACGAGGGAGGGGGACATGTCCCTACGGTTGGCAATACACTAACCCCCAGTTTTACACTCGACCGCTAAGCTTCTAGCCAGCGCAAGTTGAGGCAAAGTCATTTATTTTGCGTACATAAAATATGACACCCTCAATTTAGCGCTGGCTAGAAGCTTAGCGGTCGAGTGTAAAACTGGGGTTAAGTGGGACGAAACGGAAGAATCTGGAGAAAACCAACGCACACGGTGTTTGTCCTCCACAAAGCCCACATGGGACGAGCCGGGATGCAAATCAGTTTCTAAGAATATGCATTGTTGTTCGTTAATAAAGAAGAAAAGCAGAGTGAATAATTCTATACAGGGTGTTGCAAAATAACACCGACAAACCTGCCTCACAAGATTTCTGACGTAAAAATAAGACTAAAAAGTATAGACCATCGAGGGTACATAAATGCTTCGTTTCGGTGCTATAGGGTGCCGAAACCACGGGAAAATGAACTTTAGAGAGTTATATTTCCAATGTCATGAACAATAGAACTGCGGCCAAGGACTTCCCAGAAATTATTTGTAGTATCGGTGGGTTCAAGTAAGCATGAAAGGGAATGCCTTTCAGCAAATAATAATTTGTTTGCGGCAAATCGATATCTCACAGAATTAATTTGATCTTTTTTCAATATTGTGGTTGCATAACAATCAGGAGTGAATTACGAACGTTTCTGGTATTTTTTATCAGTAACACGAGACTCATTGACCACTTAAATGCTACTGATTACGTTTATCATCTGAACTTATAGGGAAAGTCGTCTTATTCGTTCTTATTTCCACCCACATTTACTCCAGAGAATGCCTGGAAATCCCCTACTTCCTTTGGGCATCCCTTGCGCACCCATTGCACAATTTTGGAATATGCATTTGTGGGTAGAGCTGGTTTGATTTGAGGGTTCTACTGTTAATAGTGTTGGAAATAGCAAGTTCTGACGTTCATCTCTCCGCGGTTTCGGCAACCTATAGCGCCGAAGGCCGTGCCGCGTATGAAATTCGAAAACCACCAGTATGGAAAGAAAAGGAAAATGCTGTGTACACTTTCGCTAATAAATTCTAGAAATGACTGGATCCGTAGCAGGAAGCATTAGAAGTGCGGCACGGGAACAAGTCAAATAGAGAGTAAGTACTTGGTGTATTGTCTGCTTTCGGTTGTGTAATAGTTGTGGAAGGGTCTCGTGTACGATAATTAGATTGTGATACTGATATTAAGACAATTGTGGCTTTGTATCAACTTTGAGTCACTATTTACGCGGACATGGACTCTCACATAAAAACAATCAGACTGATGTGAATAATCTTGTGTTCACGGACAGAGACGTTCAGACAGTACTGTAAACAGTGTACGTGTGTTTTTACTTTTCTCTAAATCTGTGGTTCGCTCTCGTAGATTATCATTCACCATAAGTAGTAATTTTGTTTGACCGTTTTGCTCTGCTTTACTTGAAATACACCGAACTTTACCAAAGAAAGAAGAAAACTGGTTCATGGTCAAACACAAAGTCATGACAAAGTTGTGAGAATGGATTGTCCTTTACTAACACAAATTTATATCATTCTGAAGTTACTGTACATATCACGGTAGCCGTTGCCTACGAAACAACCTATGACCTAGACACAACCTAGACAACCTACGTTGCCTATGACCAGTGGCGGCTCGTGATCCAAATAATAGGGGAAGAACTACCAAAAGGTTCATCCATCAACACACTCTTACATTCCTTGCTCATTAATATTTACCCCTGGATTTTCTGGCTTACCGATAACGACACTATTCGATCTACGAAGATGTTGCCCAAATGAGGCCCAAATAATACATATTAATGCCAGTTTATTTAATGCATATCAAAATAACAAGTGGTACTTCACTAACTTCCTGATGAGCCGCCACTGTTAATGTCTCCGTCCGTCTCAATTCAGGCAGTTCAAGAAAAAGTTGTACTGGTCAAGTATAGTAATCTATCGCAATCTTGGTAACTATTTTTCTGTGAGCTCTTTATGGAAATTCAAGAGACCCGAAGTAAAGACAAGGTTTCTTTTCATATTCCTTCTTAAAATATACTGTTCATAATTATTTTAGTTCGGCATAAATGAGACAATTGTGTATTCTAAAAATTAACCGAGTTTCATAATCAGTCGGGCAATAATTCATATTGTACGACTACAAAATGAATTCATAAATATCTACAACAGTGAAGGATAAAATTCGCTTACCAATCAAGAAGTTGTAGTATGTTGTAGGTAATTTACCCGAAACTATTCACGAACAGACTTTGAAATTACTAATATCAACACAGACAGCTCATGTTAAGAATGTACCGAGAGATTCATTATCATATTAAAAAGGATCAAGATATTTACGAAATCCAGTGACAAAGAAAAGATTAGCACAGTTCGCAGCTGTATCAATTGAAAACATCTTGCCTTTACATGCAGCAGGGACCGTGACTTCAAAGAGAGTGACAGTACATTTTGGCTAAGATGAAGACGCGACATGAACTTACCTACAAGAAAATATCCTGGTTAAGTATGTTGCATTCTCCATCAAACATTGTTAATGATTACTGATTTAGTTGGTTTTTTTTTAAATATATTGTTAGGAAGAAGTGTAGCTACTGCGTAATATTGCAGTAACACAGGATAGTTTGTGTTACTTTTGATTCTTTTGTTTTTTTCATTCCAAATTATGTCTACCTATTAGTTTATCCAACGCTTCGCCACTGGGCGTATTACGTGAACTCATCACCCACCCACCCAGCAACGTTGGATAGGTCGAGAAAACCGTGATGGATTTGGCTTTTTTGTTTCCAGTATTTTTGGGGATACACAACTACATACGTAAGCGCTTTATATACGTATATAAGAATTAGTGTTTTTTATGCAGAAATATACGTGAGAAATCAGGGTATATTCGTAAATCGCACAAGAAACGCAATGTCGTTGTGCTGTGATTTAATTCGTAGTTAGACTTTTATTAGAACGTATTTTTAAATTATAGAACTTCGATTGTAGTGTAATATTTAAGGAGGTACGAGGGTGGTTCAATAAAGAATCGCACTAACCTTCTTTCACATGTGTGCTTGTCTGCTGATGTTTGGCACACATCTTACTCGTTACCTACATAGTCACCACGCAAATACACACATTTTTCCCACTTGTCGATGAGACCACGGATAGTTTTTATAACTCGCGATTTTGCCCCTTGAACTCAGTTGCAGAAATCAGTCCCGTCGTCAGGAAAATAACTTCCCCGAAGAAATGATTGAAGGATAGGGAATAAGGAGCGAGATGGTGCTGGATCGAGTAAGAAGGCTAGATGGGGCAGTAGTTCATATCCATAAGTGACCGCTCCTTCCCGTGCAAAAACTGAATTGTGGGCATTGTCTTGCAGCCGTCTAACAACACTGCACCGTTACATGTTTTGATTTTCTCCCGTAAATTTTTAATAGATTTTCATAATACCTTTAATTGTAGTACCTTTCGGCAAGTAATCAGTCACTGTAATGCCTGTCTTATCACAAAATACTGTGTGCAGGGCCTATCCTGCTGATGACTGCACCCTTTTTTTGGGGGGGGGGGGGGTTGGACATTCCTTGGACTGTCCCTTACTTTCAGGGTCATAACGGTGTATCCAACTTTCATCCTAGTGAGTCGTCTACATTTTGTTGGCCCAGGGTTAACAACTCTTGTGATTTCTGTTGTTGATCAATCTTTCGGAAACATGTCAATACTCGGGAATTTATGTATTCGGAAATTGTCATGAAGGATCGTTTTAATGGAGTCCATAGTAATCTTCACTTCGTGGGACAGTTCCTGCATAGGTATTCAGCGATCTTCCATTATTAATGACTCCACTCTTGCAATCGCGATGTAATCCATTGTGCTGGATCGAGATAACTTGGATGGAGTAGGCGCAGATTCCGCCGATGTTCTACAACATGTGAAATGGCTATACCAGTGCTTTACGATACCATAGGAGGGGATTCATCTTTAGACACAGCAGTCTTTTCCTCGTGGACTTGCTTAGGAGATTTACCCTTCAGAAACAGGTACTGAATTACGGCTCTGGCTTCGGTCTTGTCGATGATACCTCCTCGTCACACGCTCAACCCTAACAGAAAATCAAAATCAGTCACAAGCCTGTAATTTTGTACAATTAGCACAGAAACATGTATCATACTACACAACCAAATTTCATGTGTCTGTGAACAGTACCAATAGGGCAGGGCGATTCTTTATTGAACCGCCCACGTAATTAGGACTATTGTGATCGATCCCGAAAGGTTCGTGCCGCCTCTTTTAACTGAGCTTAAAGACAACCGCACATGCAGTAAAAACACATTTCAGCGGAATAAAGCGGTGCCGAGTTGAACCCATGTGTTGAAATGGAGATGCGCACACTGATTGAGCTGAATCAAACTGAGCGAAGCCTGGTAAAGCGTACATAAAGATCGTATCGCTTCACTGTGCTTTTTTGATGTGCGACTACCCTAAGTGAAGTGAATATTCAAGGACGTATCGGATTAGTGAATCTGCCCCATTCTATAATAATCTTACCAATTCTCAAATGAAGTATTCAAATGATTCGTTGAACTACGTACTATTGTAGATGCAATACATGTTACGCTTTAATGACGTACTTCTATATATGTACCTTATACACCGCTTTCCTAGAATCGATTTCAATATCTTTCTACCAGTTAACTTGTAATTAAAATAAGGGTGGGGGAAGACGTTCGTGCTATCATCTTCAAGGTCGAATATTCCACAAAGTCAGGGAGCAGGTTTCTTTTTTACTTATATAATGTAGTAGACATAATTATATATTTAAAATGTGTGTGTGTATGTTAGAACGGAAAGAAGCGAAAAAGGAACTGGGTCTGAGCAGTTTCAACGAAACCTTGGCAGACCAAGGCCAATGGAGGCATTAGCCTGCCCGATAGGCATCATTTCTTATGACCTAGTCTCTGATCGAACGAATCTTCCAAGATCACGTGCCAGGGTGTAGCATAATTAAGTGTTGCTACGAGACTGGCTAATAAACTTTTTTATTTGCCATACTTATTGCATGTGCGTGCACGTGTTTGTATTGTAGTTTGAAAAGTCACGAGACAAATGCTGTTGTCGGATAATATTGTAGGTTCATTTTAGTCAGCGAGGCAAAAACTCTGTAGCCGCAGGCCTAGTTAATTCTGACCAAGATCAGTCGTCTTTGTCTTGTCACATGCAATTTTATATAACCCTTGTGGTCAAGTGATTCAGAGCTAAAACGGATCACCGAGTCTAGGCTTCGGATCCGGTAACCCGGAGGACAAAACAATTTCTAATTATTTCGTTGCGTTTCAACAGTTTCTTCCAGGGGTGACCAGGACTGGAGATGTTACCCTCCAGAGCACGAAAAATACGACGCCGAAATTCCCAGTTGATTATGTTTCCCAAACCGGGTCAAGTTTCGGACCGAGTCACCAAAAGTGACCCGGTGTCAGCACTGAAGGGAATCACAATTACAATATTTAAATTTTCCCCACGAGAATCATCATGTGATTCTGTCCCAGACCCTCTCATTGTAGTCTTCACATTATATTGGTAAGTTATGGCATCGGGCTTAAATCAGTCCTCAATAGGTGTCCCGCGGAACACATCCGACCCGCATGGATATTTCTGTTAGCTCAGCATAAAAACAATCACGTGAGAAAATTATTATTATTATTATTTTGTAAAGGGTGTTGGTAGTTCGTGTCATGACCATGAGGCGCGAAGTCAGCCTTTATTATCCAAGGTCCGCTAGGTGGTAATACCATCGCTTCCCAAAATATTGACGACATTACATGAAATAGTTCACTTTTTCCTGGTTGTTTTCTCAGAAAGTTGTAATAAGCAGTAATCCTTACTTCGTATAAATGTCAAATCAATATAATTGGCAGTTTTAAAGAAAATTAAGGTGCGTCCTAGATTGTGTAGAACAGGAATCTTCAAGTGGCG
>JAGDQP010036472.1:3404-19052 GCA_022664845.1 Lepisma saccharinum | reverse complement strand
CTCTAGATCTGCTGCAATCAGCGTACCCTACAACACTGGTACATTCCAGTCTGAAAAGCCGAGGAAATGGTCTCTTATTAAGTGTAAATATGTGATTCCACGAAATCGTGGTAGGTGATTGACAGTTATCAATACTGCCTTCTATCTTAGATCTGTCAAACAACTCTCTCGCTTCGGCAATCATGTAAAAAGACCGTGGCAGAGAGAAGTAAAGTAAAAAGAAAACAAAGAAGAAAAAAACAGTAATGGAGGAGGACCTCCACCACTAACAACTGCACTTCTTCGCGTTCTTTGATGAACGCAAGGCAGGCCAACGGCCCCTCCAGATTGCCTGTTACGCAATCGTTTTTAAACTCGGCAACTTGGGCTAGCTTCCAAAATGTTACCAACAGGCGCTTTCTTCGTGCAACGAAAGATCGAAATAAAGAAAAGCATAGCAAAAGCAAGAGTGGGGAAGAAAAGCGAATATTATGGCCCAGAGAAGCGAAAAAAAGCAGAAAGAAAACATGGTAATAAAAAAAAACCTCTTGATATTATTCCAAATCGTTCTTCTGCTGGTGGTGAGTTAGTCTTTTACACGAGATGTAGCTCCTGTGGATGTCACAGTGTCATCCGGCTGATTGGTCCATTGCCGAGTTGGTAGGATTTCTCTCAAGCTGCTTATAAGTGGACTTTTAAGTCAGCCAGCATGTCTACAAGTGTGTGTCAAAGTCTCTCAAACACATGGATACATTATCAGTGCTAGTTCTTGTAGTTTTTTAAAGTATCAACGAACTCCTTGAGACTTTTAAGAAGTAGATATCCTTATATCAGAGCCAATGGATCAGCAAGTACTTTGGTTACAATATACACACTCTTTCCTTACAGCTCTTTCGATATAGCAGGGTTTCTCATATTCTTTTGAAAGACACACCACTTTGCATGCACGCAGATCACGAAATAGACACATAAAGGCACAGGAGGCTCATTTATGTATCACAGCGCCCTTGTAAAGCTGCATCTGATTGGCTGCAAAAGCTGGGGCTGTAATTCACTAGAAAATTGATATCTGGGACTGGTTAGAAAATGCATCTTAGTCATTGGTCCACGTCTGTGATTGGTTACGAGTTCTATATCTACGATTGACTTAGGGAGTAACTTCTCTGATTTGTTGGCCATCATAGTTGGTGTTTTATGCTAGAGAATCAACTCTACCAACTCCCCCAATAGCACATTGACATTAATTCGCAAACATCTTGCAGATATAGCCGATATTGAACATCAGTGCCGGTCGGTATCGGAAATTGATATTGATTACTATCGGAACGCACCATCTTTCAGTGAGAGAAATTTACTATTTTAATAGACGGATTTGCGTGTACTTATTTTTTCCAATAGCTTAAGAAAAAATATGTGATCTTAACTACATCCTGGCTTTATTCTATGACGCGTCCAATTCTCTCATATTGAAGTACAGTTGATATTTTTTTGTACGTGTCTGCGACTGGACTTGAATCTGTAACTTTATGATTTTCGGTTCGTCGTTTTAGCCACTACACTACGATGCCATTCGATGAGAAATCTCGGTCGATTCGCACTTCATTAACTCAGGCATGGAACGTAGTGTCATAGACAGTATTTTCATTACAGAGTGACTAAACGTGTAACACCTCTTATTTCATTAGACATTTTTTTTTCGAACATACTTAACGCTCTTCAGAACGATATCTGCCAATATCGATCGATATCGCACGATAACATCTTCAGGTATCGCCAAGTTTCTTTTGGCATATTTTCTAGTTGAACAGGAGCGTATCCTGTGGACTATCTACGCTACCACCGCAGCCTAAACTCGTGAAAAAATACTTTGATCTGCACAAGTAATATTTGTAATGTACTGGACTTTTTCCTCAAAGGCACAAAAGCAAAAAAGGGGGCAGTGGTGCCTTGTTGCCGAAAAGGGGTTTACCCAACTACACATAACGTGGCAAAACCTTTTTGAGAGACAAGCCTATATAACGCCACAGGAGAGGGCACAAAGAAAAAAAGAGAACCGCTATCGGACCTGAAGACAAGGCGTGTACATACCCATCAGAGCCTTGCTTCAGCCTAGGACCATTAAAGACAGAACACGCACTAGTCTAGAACCACGAAGCATGCATGGAAGAAGCCCGAAATGAAGTGATAAAACGCAGAAAGTTGGCAAAAAAACAGAAAGCTGGAACACGAAGAAAAAGCCCCCTCCCCCCAAAAAGGAAGGGGAGACGGAGGCGAGTACAACCCGCACGAAAGCAGAACACAAAACGCATTTTTAGTGACCTAACACAACTAGGTCCCTAAAATGTACAAGGCTCAACGCAGCCGCGCACTAGTTAACCTTAATCACGAAATTTAGACAAGGTCAACTGGTTTGACTATTCCCTAATGTTTGCTGAAGCATCGAATCAAAATATCAAAACTTAACTTCATCTGAAGTTACTTTTTCATATACAGATGAAATAACACTTCGCAGACTGAAATAGCGAAAGTTTGGGAACCTTTATAGTAATACCACAGTGATGGTAAACTACCTACTTGTTAATAAAACCCTTGACACAAGGAATATCTGGTAAAACATAATTAATTCTAGATTAAGAATAACAAACGCAATGCAAAAGACTGATTGCTGAGTTTCGTATAAAAAAAGGTTTCTGAAGAGAATCTTTAGCTCATCAAAACGTGTTTTTAAATATGCTGTTAATTTCACATATCAGAAGGTAAATTAATTGTTTACAGAAACGCTCTGCCTATGAACAGAAACAAGATTTCACACGTTTACATTTTTCAAAAGACTAGGTTACTTTCAATTTCCCAAATATGGTAGACATTCTACACTTTAGCCCAATTAAACAAAATTTCAACAATCATCGAAGCATAACATTTCTTTCTGCGAAAAGATTAATTACAAATATAACTACTTGGCAGAAATTTAACTTTGATATTCCAAATTCGTTGTCAAATATTGCGTAAGTATTTTCCATTTTTGAACACAACCTAACCTCCGATTTGATAATACAGTTAAGATATACTATAGTCGGGTTAGGAATAAATTTACAGAATGAATTTCCAAAAGCGAACTGGCTTACGGTTTGCGAACGCAACGAAGGAGTTTAGGACTTTACTTGTAATCGAAATAAAACACTGCAAATCGTTTAAATTTTTCGTTTAACAAAACGGACATACTGTAGAGATTTCGTGCAATATAAACCACACTAATTTCCGAAATGAACAAACAAAATGCTGAGTGGGAAAGAACGTGCATTTGAAAAGTAGCATCAACTATAGTGCAGTGGAAGGTAAAATATTCAACACTTTCGAACCAATGTTCTTGCATGCTGTAATTTCGCTATCTAAACATATTTGAACCAGACTTGGGTTTCAGAGAGAGAATGAGAAATTTAAGACATTACCCATACATACCTGATTGTAAACCGACCCCCGATGCATGCCAAATTAAGTGGACATATCCACTTCACTCATGTTTCCACTAGTAAAACAAACCACTGACATGCTGAAGGTACACTAATCATATTCACCCACACTGAAGAAAAAGGGCTTAGAGCCACAGATTATTATATTTATTTAAGAAAACGGAAGAAAAGAACAACTGCACATCACGTATAACACAAAATCACCTCGCACACTGATGAACCACCAAATGTTTAACGTCTTCGCTTCTAATTTCAATCCAATATGGACGATGAAACGACAGCCACAAAATAATAATAATTCTCAGCTTTCACCTTGCTGAATCTTAAAGAAGGCAGCTACCACACTTGGATATATTTCATCAGGCGAGGTTGCTTTTGATTTTTATAAACTTTTAATACTGGGCTGCATAATTATTTACTTCATGTGTGCAATTTTCGAGGACAGCCGGTTCAGTGTAGCTATTTCAAGTTGACGGCCATAACAGTACTCTTTGATCGGCAACAGGCAATCAGAGACTAGGATCGAATCAGAAACAAAGGGAGAAAGGGTGTGTGGCTTAACCGCCAAAATTTCTCAACGAAATAAATCAACAATCAGATCTTTAAATTTATTTACGAAGATTTAAAACGAAAGAAAAATTGTTGAAGAAAATTATGAAATAAAATGTGCAAAGAATAATTAAGTATTGAAGTGAAGAAACAATAAGAATAAAAATCCCGCCAATACAACAATGAGAGATAATCTGAATGGCTCGGCTTCTTTGACATCTGGACAAATAAACACTTTGAAGTTAGCCGAAGACGAAAAAATATCACCGATAAAGCAGGAACCAAAAAGAAAAAGAAAGACACACAAAAAGTGGGAGAGGGTAAGATATGTTGCGACCAAGCGACAATGGGTCGCTACATATTAATTCACATGAAAGGGAGGCCCGAACACCTATCGTCACCATCATCATGAATACTATGTGTAAGTGACCTCAGTACCCTCTTTCTACTTATCACTGGTTAGTGGCAACCCTAGCTGTGAATCCACAATACGCCATTGTAAGTTGAAATACAACACGTTTCTTAAGTTCGAGGAGTAGTATTGAATATCGAACGATTTTGATCAAAAACGTCAAACCAACCGTTATCGGTACTCACGTTATTGGCTCAATATGGGCCCGATATCTTGCGCCTCTAGGGTCGATCCTATATGGCTCTCTCCTATGAAACAACTGAAAAGATGGTCAAACCTTCAATGAGAGGAGCAGCTGTCTAGGTCTAATCATAGACACATTATATCATAGCCAATAACATGACGCGGATGTTTCAATGAATCACAAGGATGTATTTTGTAACCAATCACCAGTCTTGGGGAAGTTCCTAGAAGAAGGAACTAGAGTGTCCCACTCGTAAGGGGGCCCGGGAAAAGTGTTATAAAAAATTTAATAAAAGAGGAAATGAAACCAAATTTGTACATGACATTCCTTTATGGCTGAGAAATGAAGGTACATTACAAGAGGTGCTGGAAGTGTATACACAGTTTCCCTTCCTCTGTATACACAGTTTAACACAGCGCTGCATGTTCATGAATGTTGCTGCCAGAGTATTGGGCGTGATTGCCTGAATTTCACGGCTGATGTTCTCACGTAACTCGTTGATGGTTCGTGGTTTGTTCTTGTACAGAGTACCTTTAAGGTGACCCCACAGGAAAGGTCAGGGGGAGGGGTCACCTTAAAGGATGTAATTCATGCTACCTGTAAAGACTTTGTGCATACAAAGAAGTTCCGATCCTCTAAATAACCTCCCTGGTTTGATGCAGAAGCGCGGTCTGTTTTGAAAAATAAAAAACTTGCATGGGCGCTTTGGAAGCAACATCCTAATGCACATACTTATAGCTCTTTCTCCCAGATCAGGCGCTACTCCAAGAAATTGCTTAGCAAAGTATCAAAATAATATTGACGAGGTAACATCTGAAATATCTACCAATCCTAAAAGAGATTGTGCTCCCACAAAATCTAGAAGATGTTAGTCACGTGTTCCGACAGAGTTAATTTATGATTCTGCTACAGCTGCTGGTGAAAAGAGGGTACATCTATTGAATGAATACTTCTCTAACAATGTCTGTGTCCACTCTCCTCCTTTGCCGCCTCCTCAGCGTCAACCGATCTGTTCGCATTCACTGTCTTCATTAAGTACATCATCTGATGAGGTAAAATATCTGCTTTCTTCTTACCTCTAAATCGTTCTCCCGGCTCTGATAACATTAGTGCTATATGAATCATTGGCTTACCCTTTTTATCGTCTTTTAAATAGGTGTTTTGCCGAAGTGTAATTCCTTATTCTTGGAAGCAGGCTAATGTTGTAATCTGGAGATAAGACCCACGTCTCTTCATACAGACCCATTTCTCTTTTATCTGTTTTGTCTGTGGTGTGTGAAAGGATCATCCAAGACAGACTTTATAATAATTTTGTCTCACCCTATCTAGACTCTGCTCAACATGGCTTTCTTCCTGGTAGTTCCACTCTTACCAACCTGTCTTTGTTACTCTCTGATGCTACCCAATCCTTGTCCAATAACACACAGCTTGATGTCATCTATCTAGATCTTAGTAAGGCTTTCGATAGAATTGATTGTAATCTTCTTTTTTATAAATTAACTCACCGATTCAATATCCATGGGAAGTCTCGCAATAACTTCCTTTCATTATTGCGAGACTATCTCACTCGCCGCGAACTTTCTGGATCATCATCTAATTTTGTTCCCGTTCTCACTAGTGTACCTCAGTGTTTTGGATCCTCTTCTTTTCCTTTTGTATATATGGACGATCTCCCATCTTATCTCTCGTCATCTAAAACCAAAATTTTTCTTTTTCCTGAGGACTGTAAATTATTTCGAGAAATCAGATCATTACAGGATGTTGCTGATCTCCAAAATTCCATCTCTGACTTCTTGGACTAGTCTAATGCGTGGAACTTGTAAATAAATCCCTCAAAATCTTCTTTTCTCACTATTTCTTTAAAGAGGAATCAAATCCCATCTGCCTATATCATTGAACATAATCCTACTGCTAAATTTTCTTCTTAAAAGGTCCTTGGCATGGTATTTGACGAAGAACTTCTGTTTGCTGATCACGTGACTTCTATAACTAACAGTTCTATGCGCTTCCGCTTACTTGTTCTTCTCTATAGATTTACAGAAAATAAGGACCTTAATTCATTGAGTATGTTCTACAAAACCTTCATCTCCCCTAAACTTGAATATTGCTCCCCAATTTGGAACATGGCTAGTATTTCTAATCTATCTCATATTGATTCTGTTCTGAACTTTTCTCTTGCTATAGTCAAAAGAAGAATACCACCAGTACGACTTTTTATTCATAATTAAGCAAACCCGAGTTATTATCCGTTCTTGGTCTCTATGCTCCCTCTTGTTGTCGCAAGCTCGCAGATTTGATGTACTTATACAGGATACAAAACGGGAATCTTAGAACTGGAGAGTTGATATCTATATTTCACTTCCGTGTTCCATTGCAAATAACCGGAAATAATAACCTCCTTCATTGTACCACGCCTAGGCTGAGTATACTGCAGCGCTCCTTATTCCATAGACTAGTAATTATGTACAATAATCTTGATTCGAATATTGATATTTTCGAATCTGAAAATACTTTCCATCGAACTCTAAATACCAAAATCTGAGTTATTCCTCTTGTGTATTATAATCGTCATGTTATTGATATTACTTGCTGTGTTATGTGTTGTTTAAAATTTAATTTCATGTTATTTAGTTTGTTGCAATTTTATTTAGTTTCGTGCAAAATGTATCTTAAACTTAATGAATAAATAAATAAATAAAAAATAAATGTTACAAATTTGGTTTCATTTCATCTGCTATTAAGATTTTTTAAACACTTTTCCCGGGCTCCTTACGAGTGGGACACCCTTCAAAGTTTAGTAAGAAAAAAAGAGAACTTATGGCGGATAAGGGTGATGAATCACGTGTTATTTCCCCCCCTGATATTTGTATACACTCGCGCAAAATAAGTGTTACAAGAACCGATATCACAGAAAAAAAGAAACGATTTTGGTTAGATCAGTTCTTGAAATGAAACATTTGCTCGTTCAGCCTTAAAAGGAATTTGAATCCGTTCTCGCGTTCCATGACTTTCAAAAGCAATCAGTTCCAATGAAAAGTTCCTCAAAGGGAAATTCGTTCCTGAGAAACGTTCGTTTACAGGTGCAACTTCTTATTTGATCTTACTGTAACAGATCTTCACTTTTTATTAACCACTCATACTTCCCCGAAAGATCGGAAAGGGCGTAAGCCATAGTGCTGTTACTGCCCATGCAGTTCATTTGATCTTATCTTCCCCTGAAGATGATAATCATATCTGAACTCGAGACGTTGTTAAAAGTCGTAAGGACAGAACAATTGAATCCTTCAATATTAAAATGAACTAATGCCTTGTTTACATTACTAACATCTTACCATGGTTAACATTAACCAATATCATTTTAGTCATGTAAACGGTAGTTCCCGTTACCGTGGGTTTCAAATTTAACCAGCGTCAACTTACGACGGTTATCTTCTTACGTTAGTTATCTAAACGCAAGATGGCCGTCAAGCGCAGCTCACTTGGTGAGTTTATTTCTTTCTTTACCGAAATGTATATCATCCTAAGGGTGCGTATCACTTTCAAAGTATAAAAGAATGATGGCAGAACTAATCTACAAAATGTGATGCTACGATCATTTCATTTGTGTTCATTTTTTTTATAATTTAATCCTTTCCCGTGTAACAAGATTCTTTACTCAACCACGGAAACCTCAACCTGTTTCTTTACAGACAATGGTAGTACAAGCACGATAACCAAGTTAAGTTCGGTAGTCTGAACGCAAGTTAGTTTTACCCATAACTTTTACCATCATAAAATGTTAGTAATCTAAACAAGGCATAAGTGAAAAAAAAAAACTTTTGAGAAGAGTAAAAAAATGTTGCACTTAATTGTGTTCTATAAAATGAAGTATCATTTTTCTGGTTCTGTTATGAGTACAATTAAGATACTTTTTTCCCTCCCTTAATCCTAGATATTCAAACACTCAAAGTTTTGTGATTTATGGAAAAATTTTAAAATATGACTTAGTCCCTCTTAACACAGTATTCAATAAAAAAAAGGAAGCGATGTTAATGGAAATATGTTAATTTGGATGTCATAGTGGAATCTTTATTCAAAAACAAATATTTCAAATCACATTACAAAATGTGTATGCAGATAGTTTTATAATTGTAACAAAAATAATGTTATTTGTGCTTGGCAACAAAATATATGTTTCTGGTTGAAACTTTCCACATTCTTAATCATGTTTTTACTCTTTCAGCTAAACCAGTATTTCATCATACAAGTATTCTGAGTCAGGGGTGTCACACAAATATTGATATACTTCCTGTAAATCTTGTATCTTCTCAGCACTGATAGGCACTTTACAAAAATATGCTTTTTCAAGTAGAGAAATAATGAATTTGGAACAAACGTTGGGGAATATAATGAGCAATATTTATTATGTTAGTTTCAGCAGTTCATTTAACAAACGGACTATGAGAGCACGGGCATCAGATCTGAACCTTCACAACAATGGTTAACAAAGTTCCAAATTTTATGAACATACGTAAGTTTCCGGGGATTCCCCAATCGAAGGAACAAATATAATTCACATTTTCCTACAACGTAAGTCGAGTCAACTTCAGAATTAACATTCGCAGAAAAAAATAGGCACATAGGTCATTTTACATAAACAGGGATTTCTTGCATAGTAAAAAAAATCAACTATTTTAAATTGTAAAGATGTTAGTTTATGGAAATCTTGCAGGCATTGTGGGTACATTTTGAAGGTACTCAGAGATCAATACTGTATTATTTATTTATTCAATATACAAAATAGAGTAATTTCCATGGAGTTGACTTTTTTTTTTACATTTTTCTCGTTGCCATGTTCCTTACAGTGAGAATGGAATTCTACAACAAATCATGGATGAAATTTTCAGTGTTTGGCTTCTCCTCATGACTGTAGGAAACCGAAATTAAAATAAAATTCTACGATTATGACTTCCATGGAGTTGATGATGAATAAGTAACATACACCTGATTTTAACTTCCTTTCCACAATAAATCTTCCATCTAGGTCCACTGAAACAAGACTAAAATTGATGCGTCCTGTCTAACTCACGCAAAAAATGTGCAGTGTTACCAGCTTCACACTTTTATTACAACTATTTTGTCAGTCCATGGAAGTGATGAAAAAGCTGATTTTATATATTTCAGTAAATGTAATTCTCATACTAATAGGTTTATTTTCGATTTAATTACAATTTGTGTTTCGAACTAAATGATTCTGAAGGATAATTGTCGAAAATTAACTGAAAAACTAAAAACAGATACTGAAAACATGTCTCAAACATGAAAATGAAGGTGAGTTCCATTCCCCAGAGTTGATATTAAGCATATCTGAGACAAAATAACGTAATAATAATAACCACTGGCGTGACAGACCGATAGGTCCTAAACCTGCCCCAACACCATCTGTCCGCAGTTGGTGGAACTGCGTCCACCTGAGTGACGCCTGGGTGGTCAGCACTGCGCTTCACCTTACCACGAACAAGCGTATCAGGGGCTTTCTACTCTAGACCGATTGTGAGCGTCACGTCTTTATTCACATGACTCCCCAGTTTGCCTCACGACGCTGGGTGGACTCCCAAAAATGGAACTCCAGTCGGAAATTGAACCCGGGAACACATAAATATTATTAAAATATGAAAGTGGATAGAAACCGGTCCAGTTTTAAGAAATGTTTTAATAAACAAGTAGAAGCAAAGAAAGCAATTTCGGGCTTATCTTTTATAAGAAACAGTACAGTTTCACAAAATACTCTATTTATGGAGAATGCCCCACATACTAAGCTGCTATATGTAGAGAACATCTCGACTTACGTTAGTTCAAACATCGCGTTTATCAATGAATCAAAACATAACAACCATGTACTTTTGTTAAAAGGAACAAGTCAATGACTCTAGTGCGTTATAACACGGGATTGTAACTCTGACTGTTTTGAAATACTATGTTCGAAAGGTCATTCGTAGTTCCTTTTAACACAATTTGATAGTGCTTACTGTCTTAGAAAGATTCAAGGAGGAAAGTGAAAAATAAGTTATTTGGACTTGGTTCCTTTTAACAGTAGAAGATTCATTTATAAATAACAATCGGAACTTTTATATTCATATGAAGAACAGAAAGTTGTAATTTACTTATGTTGTAGTTCAACACAATTTGATATGCAATGTTGTGTCCATAAAGAATCTCTTACACAAGTTACCCACCGGCATAACCGAGACGTCCGTGGCATGTCAAATTCCCACTCATGTTTCAATCTTCAACATCCAATTGGGATAGCCATAGGACGTCTACTGGATATTCTGATAGGACATTCGTTTAAGATATTTATTTAGGATACCCTTACGAGCTCCATCAGACGTTTTAATGACACATCTTAACGAGATTTAAACAGAGTCTGTTCTAAACATCCCGACGGGGATATCCTACGAATATCTTAGAGACGTCATGCTGTCGTGTGGGACCAAGGTGGGACACACTTTCTCCGACAACAAGATTTGATATCTCGGTACAAGATATTAGCTTTAAATAAGAGAGTACTTACATCTGCCAACACTGGAAGAACTGCCCTCTGTTACTTTACTCAAACAGATATTTTGGATTCAAGAAGTAAAAAAATATCCTTGAAGATCCGGAGCACCACAAGGTTACGTTCGCAAATATTACACCCTTATTCATTCCACACTGATTTCTTTGTAAATGTATTTAAAAACGGAAGTAAGTTTTAACTGTCTTTTGCACAAAAACAAAATGAAGAAGAGACGATCTTATTCATCATTTCAAAGTATTTTATGGGACAGTCCAGTGACACCGGCTTTAATGTTAGAACACATACACATACAAACATTCGATTATACACATCCGAGCTAAAAATAACTGCGGCGCACGCCGTTTTGTCATCTACGTAACGAAGTGATGACTGCGCATGCGTGCCATATGCTCTGAAATAGCCGTAATTGTCACGCTTGCTTTTGTGGTGAAAGACATTTAACGCGTGTGGTTCAAAAAACCACAAATCTTAAGTTTTTTTTTTTTTTTTTTTTTTTTTTTTTTTTAAGAAAGTGGCTTCGAAGCTTAACTAAAGAACTCCCAGGCCAGTAGAAGAAAAACAGTACTTATTTCTTTAATGAATATCAGTTTTGTTAGCGTTTTGGAAAATTCATATTGTACTTCCATCTGTTGGCAGAAAATTAAAAGTACACCCTTAAACATTTATAACCTTTACTAAACACAATGCCCGTCTTGATATTTGAAACTATTAGTATATCTGGAAGATGACTCTAGTATGGCTAATTTTCCAGTTAAACATCCAATCAGTTTACATCATCGTGATTTACGCCGCAGTGCTAAAAGATGTAGGAGATTGTTATAATGGCGTGGATGCTTTCTCTTCTAAGAATCTTTTTCAAATTGGTATTTCAAGCTTCAAGTTCCAATATTATTTCAAATTGTACTTTGGAATCGGTGTCATCATTGGTGTTGAAATATTCCCTTAGACATAACGTCGCCTGTATAGTCATTTAAGAAAATCAGATGACAAGTCACCCTTTTTAAAGTTTTGGATTATCACTGCTACTCAGACTTGCGCGGAACGAGTTCCTGTTTGAGGAACTTGTCATTGGAACTAGTTCCTTCTGAAAAAAAACATGGAACAGGAACGGATTTAAGTTCCTTGGGAAGAGTAAACGTTCCCTTTTAAGAGAAAATAATAGAGGTAGACATTTTTATTGTATTTATAAAGACTACTAGGAGCTTACTGACACGTCAGCTTTGATTATTACATGTTAATTTTCTTTAGAGAAAGATCTTGTGTATGTAGTAATCAAAGTTGAAACGGATCACCGGGTGAATCGAATCAATCGATTCAAGTTTAGGACCGGGTCATCGAGTTAGGCTAGGTCTTCGAGTTATTAAAAGTGACACGGTTTCTAGTCTGCTTGGTAACTGCAGAAGAATACACAGAAATATTTGTCACTGCAGTGATTGTGGCTCGAAACCGGATCTTCCAGTTGACTGCCGGAGGTTCTACCATTACATGACCACTAATTCTTTAGTACTGTGTGATTTGTGTAAAAATTATCCAATAAAAACATGTCCACATGTATACATAAATTAATTGAAAATAGCAGATGGAAAAAATCAAAATCCGAAAAATATACGATTTGGCAACACTGCCCTAATACACGTGACAAACGTGGAGTACGGTAGAGTGTATCGTTGGAGTAACCTGCCTATTAGGGGCTAAAGTGCACTCTATTATCAAACCGTTGAACTACAGGTAGCTGTAAACATCACTTGGAAAGGATTAAGTTGCAATTGCTTTCGTGGTGTAGTAAAGAAAGCATAGGATCGGTGTACCAATGGACCCTGGATCGAATCCTGTTCACCGCGACATCTTTTTTTTTTTTAATAATGTTTATATTTTAAGGAACATTACATTTTCTTCCTTTTTAGTTTTCGAAAAACGCTCTGCTTCACTGAAATAGGTTACAAAAGTCAGGTTAGATTATTTCTTCTTTGTACGCAATTAAAACATTGATCACAAAATTCACAGAAGTTAGAAAACGAGATCGTTTTCCATGTTTTAGAATGTACTGGAGTTTGAACTTATTTATGACGTTTAGGCATCTACGGTTCAGAATAAAGGTATTCGGGAAGGCGTAGGCCAGGGTCTAAGTTGAAGGTGTCATCCCGGCTTTTGCCTGATGTTACTGAGGAGAAATCCTGAAAGTATCAGCGTCAGTCCATTCATCTACAGTGTAAATGAATAGGATTACCAAGTAAACTGTAGTAATATACGACGATGAGATAACTGGAAATAAGTTGGCAGTCTGCTAAAATATTCTTGTGCTTGTTCAGAATGAAATCCCTTCAAGGGATGCTAGTCTTCATATTTAGCCCGTCGCGATGGTTGTTGGCTTTGAAATATTAGATCATCTTCCTCGAAGTTCCGGGTCCGAATTTGGGCTGTGCTATGGATGTTTGTGAATTTTAAGAACTTGAACCACTTGTTACAAAGAAGAACACCATGCTACATTTTGAAACCGAAGAACAGACGAAAGGACGTGTCTAAAGATCATTTCTCCTTCGTAAGAAGGATGTCTGATAACCTTATTTCTGTAAAGGATTTTTTGTTTTAAGGGAAATATAGAGGGGTGCAGAGGAGTGTGAGTAAATCTCTGTTAGGAAAATTTTAATTTTGTCCACATTTTGCATAATAATTTCTTCAAATACATAGTTTCACCGGATGGTAAAAAGCTTTAACATTTAAATTTATTTCATGGACTTTGGGCATCTAAGGCTCAGGTCGGGAGGAAAGAGTTGGCCAGGGCATAATTTGAAGATATCATTCCGACATTTGCCTTGTGTGAATGAAGAAAAACACTGGAAAAATACCTCACCATGATATTGAACTAGGTTCTCCAGAATGCGATCTGGAGTCGCATGTTCTAGAAATTTGATTTGATTTCTTGATCTGAATCAACAATCAAGGTTAAGTCTGAGTTACAAATGGTATGAAGGGAGAGGGATATGAGAAGAACCTAGATTGAAGGTACAATCCCGGTATTGGCCTAGTGCGTCAGGAAAATCTATGGAAAGGACTCAGTTACGATGGTCAGCTACTGGGTTTGAACCCAAGACATTTCGAATACGAAGACAGTTTTCTATCAACGGAACCACGGCTATTCTCCTGATTTTGCCAGATATGTTTCTGGATTGACTGAATTGTTATTAACGTCCTAAACGAGTTGGTCAGCTTCTAAGGAACGGGACCCACAGTTTTTGGTAAATTTAGCTCCGAACCACTCCCTTTCATAGACCCCAGTGGGAATTCAACCCTTGACTACGCGCACAGAAAGCGAGTGCGCTAACCTCTCGGCCACGCCGAGGTCATATCCTTCTGGAGTTATAACGTCGGTTTTCAGTATCCTCCGCCACGTTTTCTTTCAACAGGAAGTAAGCGTTGTTCCATATTTCTTTTGGCCTTTCGATCGTGAGAGAGCAACTCTCAGCACAGACACACAACAGCACACGAGTCTAAAAGCAGTGGATCTCTCGCTGTCAACGACAAGGATTGGGAAATGTCAAAGTGTTTATACTCATAAGTCTCCACTACATCCGCATTACATCGAGAATTGAGAACATAATAGCTCAGTTTTCGAACGCTATTTTGTACTATCCCAGTATCCATTTTGCACAAGGAACCAGGAATATTTTTTTCCTCTTGAAAGCGCTGTAAAACAACTCGATTTCTTTTTACGTCTTAGAACTAGAAGCACTAAGTTCCTTCGCACTTCACGTGAGTCAATGATTTGGTCATTTGTTAAGATAAGATAAAATGAATTTTTTGGGCGGTAACAGCACTATGGCTTGCGCCCGTCCCGATTGGTCATTTGTTGTTGGAGTGTTGCTCGATTATCATCGAAGTTTTATTTCGTTCTTCGAGATGTCGTGCTATACCTATCAAATTTGGCATAGTGACAGTACAGAAGTCAGTGAGTGGCATAGACTGTTTTTTTTTTAAATTTCGATCAGAGGTTGGTTTCCATGGTAACAATACTTTAACCAGTGTTGAGCACGTTGCTTTTAAAATGTAACGCGTTACAAGTTACTTTACCCACTGTCAAAAAAGTAACACGTTAGCAGTTACTTTACTCGCTTTCAAAAGTAACGCGTTACTTTGGCACCGGTTCTTGCATCTTTTGTATTGGTACTGTGGAAAGAAAACTGGTGGAAATACCATTTTTTTTACCCTGATTATATACACACCCAACACATGCATACCTACAAATACATTAAACATTAGACTTTGAAGGATCTAGAAAAATTCTAAGAAATATTTCTTTCTTGACAAGGAATTGTGTTTGTTTCTTTGCAAACAACAGATGGAAAAGTAACGGAAAAGTAACTCTTTACCCGTTACAGTTACTTTGAAAATATGTAACGTGTTACTTGCGTTACTTTACTCCCCAAGTCTGAACGAAAGCACGTTTTGATGAATTATGTAAGAACAGACAGTCGTATTTCGCCATGTGAAAATTTTT